>PVJI01023424.1:0-23606 GCA_004026765.1 Micronycteris hirsuta
GCTATGAACTTCCCTCTCAGGACTGCCTTCGCCGTGTCCCATAAGTTTTGGGTTGTTGTCAGTTCATTTTCATTTGTTTCAAGGAACTTTTTGATTTCTTCCCTAATCTCATCCTTGACCCATTCATTGTTTAATAGCATGCTATTCAGCCTCCATGATTTTGAGTGTTTTGGGGTTTTCTTCTTTGTGTTGGTTTCTAATTTCAGACCCTTGTGGTCAGAGAAAATCCTTGGTATGATTTCAATTTTCTTGAATTTGTTGAGGCTTGTTTTGTGTCCTATCATATGGTCTATTTTTGAAAATGTTCCATGTGCATTTGAAAAGAATGTGTATTTAGCTTCTTTGGGGTGAAGGGCCATATCAGTTAAGTCCATTTCTTCTAGGGCATTGTTCAATGCCACAATGTCTTTGCTGATATTTTGTTTGGAGGATCTGTCCATTTTTGACAGTGGGGTGCTGAAGTCCCCTACTATAATTGTGTTGCTATCAATTTCTTTCTTGACGTCCTCCAAGATTTTCTTTATGTATTTGGGTGCTCCTGTGTTGGATGCGTATATATTTACAATATTTATGTCTTCTTTGTGGATTCTTCCCTTGAGTATTACAAAGTGACCTTCTGGGTCTCTCTTGATGGCCCTTTTTTGGAAGTCTATTTTGTCTGATATGAGTATTGCTACCCCAGCTCTTTTTTCTTGTCCGTTTGCTTGGAAAACTTGTTTCCAGCCCTTCACTTTTAGTCTGTGTAAGTCTTTTGTCCTGAGGTGGGTCTCTTGTAGGCAGCATATGTGTGGGTCATGCTTTCTTATCCATTCCACTTTTCTTTATCTTTTAATTGGAGCATTTAATCCATTTACGTTTAAGGTTATTATTGCTAGGTACTTATTCATTGCCATTTTTTTTGTACCTGTGTTCCTCACTCTCTCTCTTTCCCTTCCTTTCCTTAAATCAGTCCCTTTAGCATCTCTTGCAAAGCTGGTTTGGAGGAGGTGTATTCTTTTAGACTTCTTTTGTCTGGGAAGCTCCTTATTTGGCCATCTATCTTGATTGAGAGCCTTGCTGGGTAGAGTAGTCTTGATTGCAGGCCTCTGGTTCTCATTACTTGGTATATTTCTTGCCATTCCCTTCTGGCTTGTAGTGTTTCCATTGAGAAGTCAGCTGCTAACCTTATCGGGGCTCCCTTGTATGTTACTTCCTGTCTCTGCCTTGCTGCCTTTAAGATTCTCTCTTTATCTTGAAATTTTGCCATTTTAATGATGATGTGTCTTGAAGTGAGCCTGTTAGGGTTCCTTTTGATTGGGACTCTCTGTATTTCCTGGATTTGTGTGGCTTTTTCTCTCATCAGATTGGGGAAGTTTTCCATCATTACTTTTTCAAACAAGTTTTCCATCCCTTGCTGCTCTTCTCTCCTTTTGGTATCCCTATTATACGAATATTATTACGTTTCATGTTGTCCTGCATTTCCCTTAATACCTCTTCATTCTTTCTGAGCCTCTTTTCCTGTTCTTGCTCTTTTTGGGTGCTTTTTTCCACCTTGTCCTCCAGCTCGCTGATCCGATCCTCTGCCTCATCGAACCTGCTTTTGATTCCTTCTATTGTGTTCTTCAATTCAGATATTGTATTTTTCATTTCCTCTTGGCCCTTGTGAACAGTTTCTATTTCCTTTTTCATGTTGACATAGTTTTCAGTGAGTTCATTATAGTTTCCCTGTAGTTTATGGTAATTTTCTGTGAGTTCATCAAGCTTCTCGAGTTTCTTGAGCTGCCTGATAACATATTCTTTGAACTCAATATCTGATAGTTGGCTTGCCTCTGTTTCATTTATCATTCTTTCTGGGGCTTCCTCCTTTCCTTTCATTTGGGGATTGTTTCTTTGTCTTCCCATTGTTTGTGGGATTCTTCTTGCTAGCATCTGATTCTTAAATTAATCTGTCAAGTTCTCTGGAGCAGCGAAGTTAATTTTTTGTTACTGTCTCTGTTCTTTGGGCTGACTCTTGTCTGGGTCCCACTCTAATTCTCTTCACAATTCCAGGTTTTAATGTCTCACCTGTGGATAAAGAAGAGAGGGGAAGGGAGAAAAGGAAGGAAAAGAAAGCAAAAAAAAAGGAAAAAGAAAGATAAAGAAAAAATAATACTAAAATAACATAAAAATAAGAAATAAAAAGAAGAGAAAACTAGGAATACTAAATGAAGGGAAGGTAGAAGGAGTTAAAAAAAACATAGAAGGACAGATAGGAAGTAGGGTGGGGAGAAACAAACAAAGAGAAAACAAAAGAAAGAAAGAAAGAAAAAAGACTTCTGTTGGCTGGCTTTAACAGTGTCCGGTGAGGGCTGCTCCTCCAGTCCTTCTGTCTGCGACAGGCTGGGAAAACATCAGGTTTCCTTTTCTTTCTTCCTGAGCTGCACTCTTAGCTGCTGTCCTGCCTCTAGCCAAGTTTCTAGGAATTCGCAGCACCTCTTCTGGGCTGCCTGACCTCCACACTGAGTCAGAGTTTGTGGGGTCTGTATCTCCCCTCAGTGGGGCTCGAGGGTGCTCTTCTGTTTTTCTCCCACGGAGGGAGCCTGCACCACAGGTCTCCTATCATAGTGGCTGGGTTGTGTCTCAGGCCCTCCAGGAGTGAGCTCCGCGCCCCTGTATTCGTTGACCGCTTTTGTCTCTGGATTCAGCACTTGCAAGCTGCCAGCCTGGGCGCCCGGTCGGGCACAACCCCTAGCCGCCGCTGACTGGCTTCTCAGGGTGCACTCCAGTTCTCGGGTCTCCTGGTCAGTTCAATCTCCAATTCCTCCCGCTGGGATCGCCAGCCTCTGCAGACCAGTCCCCAGAGTACGCACAGACCTCCAGCCTGCTGGGGACCGAGCTGCTCCCAACAGACGCACGCCTGCTTTGGCTACTCACACACCCCAATCCAGCTCCCTCCCCAGGCTCCTGCAACAGACCAGGCAGCTGCTGCAACTGGATCCGCAGACCTCCAGGCTCCCAGCGAGTCCCGTGGGACCCCTTCGCTCTGAAGCAGACTCCCTACCATCTGATCTTTCAGTTTTATGTGCAATCCTGGTCGCCAATCTTCCCACACACTGGAATACAGCTGGGCGATCGCTCCGCCCCTCTGAAAATCGGCCAGATATCCCACCAGTGGGCTGGAGGAGGCCGATCCCGCTCCCTCCTACTCCGCCACCATCTTTTTCCCCCTATTAGCCAAATTTCAATGGGAAGTCAATCAAAACAATTAAATTCATAATCAATATTTCTTTAAACTTTGACTTTAGGAATTCTCTTCAATCTATTCTAGATTTTAACAATTTAATTTTACTGGTAAACAATCTGTTTTGTTCCAAATTAATCAAGATGAAAATAAATATTTGCATCTATATGAGTAAAATACTATTTCAGATAGGTTCACTTTCTTCATTAAAATGAACTTACTGAGATTAAAATATTCATTATAATTAAGAACATGTTGTCTTTAATACAAGTACATTAACTTGAATGTTTCTAAAGCTTAAATAAATATGAATGTGATAAGTACAAGATTAAACATGGCACATAATAATTTTAAACAGCTAATTGGATTTTCTTGGTGCATTTTATTTCTAAAAATTATGGAGTAGCAGTAATACCGCTTAGATAAACCATATTACTAATCAAGAGAAATAATGTTCTTAAATCCATCTACTTTTGTCTATAACATTTCCCAATTGGTGTTTGAAAGAAAAACTAATATATCTTCATGATAGTACTTGATAAAAACTTAAAATATTTTTGTAGTAAGGTTCACTTTTGTACCTTTTTATGTTTTACTATTCTATGTAAATTATATATTATATGATATATAGTTATAAAGGTATATATTGTATATTATATGGCATAAACTATATATAATTTACATTTTATATATCAAAGATGTTTTATTTTACCTTAATTTAAATATGAGCTACACAGATACTAATGCTAGGTGCCAAGAGTACAAACAAATAAGATACAGTCCTTATCCACTAGGAGATATCATACCAAAATATGAATTGTTTGAGAAAATTCCTCTCCGTGCTTATGTTTTAACTCTCTTTTCAAATAGAATTCCCAGAAATTTCCAGAAATAAATAGACATTTACTTTTACCATTTAGGTGCTGGGGCCAAATCAATCCTCTCTTTGTGGGAGACAATTTACTACAGAATATCTTAAGTAAAGATTAAAGTAATACTTGGGACAGGTAAATGTAAGCTGAATTATAGATTTTAAATTTTATTTATAAACAGTTCAATCTTAATCTTTCTTTGTAGCTGAATAAAATTCAGCTAGCTAGTGTACTTTCAATGATGTACACATCGCTAGCCCAAGAAGGTTCTGCTGACTGCGCAGTGAAAGCCGATGTCCAGTGCAGTCCTGTTAGACAGAGCTCTTGATGTGTATCCTTTTCTTTATTTTTTTGTATTTTAATTTTTATTTCTCTGATTATTAATGAACTTTGAAAATCTCTTCATATTGACTATTCTCTAAGTGAATACCTGCAAGTCTTTGCTCACTTTTCTTTTTTGTTGTTATTGTTCAAGTACAGTAGTCTCCACTTTTATCCCACCACTGCCCTCACCCCACCCATCCCCGCCTCCCACCCTCAAACCCACCTCATTTGGCTTTGTCCCTGTGTCCTTTATATATGCTCCTTGATGGCCCTATTTTCCCCTTTATCCCTCTCCCCCCTCCTCTCTGGTAACTGTCAGTTTGTTCTTTATTTCAATGTCTTTGGTTGTATTTTGCTTGCTTATTTGTTTTGTTGATTAGATTCCGCTTACAGGTGAGGTCACATGGTATGTGTCTTTCACCACCTGGCTTCTTGAACTTAGCATAATGCTCTCCAGCTCCATCCATGCTGTTGCGAATGGTAGGAGGTCCTTCTTTCTCTCTGCTGCGTAGTATTCCATTGTGTAAATGTACCACAGTTTTTTGATCCACTCATTGACTGATGGGCACTTAGGTTGCTTCCAGCACTTGGCTATTGTAAATTGTGCTGCTATGAACATTGGGGTGCATAGGTTATTTTGAACTGGTATTTCAGGATCCTTTTCTGACTGCAGGGACTTCAGGGATGCCGGCGTGGCTTCAGGGGGTGTGGCACTCTTTTGGTGAGAACACTCTACTGTGCTGCTTCTACACGAGACCCACTCTAAAAGGTACTATAAAATAAAACTTCAGGTAACTCTCAGAGGTTTTTTTTTCTTTTAAAGGAATAACAGATGTGTACAATGCTATCATATTAAGGTTTTCACCATTATAATAGTTTTTCTCAAGTGTTAAACTCAATTTAGTTCTAGTTACAACCAGTGATGAATGGAGAGGAATTAAAACATGCAACCGTGGCCTCATTAGTCCCATATTCTAAGGAACCTTGCATATAATGTTCAACATTTCTGAATTTTTCTATGCTGTTTCATTTAAATGGATCCATTTCTTTTTTTATAATCTGTGTCACTTGTCTATAATATGTTCTCTTTTCTGCGTAGCCTCATTATTTTTCTCAGTCAAGAAATTAAAATATTTTATAAATTTTTTCAAAGAGTGACTCTATTAGTTTTTTATGGAACTTGTTATAGCACGTATTAATGATAATATTCATTTAAGAAGCCTCAATAATTAAGGGCCATTAAAATATTTAAAAGAAAGAAGGTAGTATTTACATAGAGGCAGTGATCACAGGTGCTTACCTAGTGGATTTCATGAATCTTGAGAACTTCTACCTTCTAATGATGCTTCATTCATCTTCACTGCATTGAAGGTAATATTCTCAGAATTCTGTCTAACTACTCCATTTCAGCGTTTGGTGGAACAGTGTTATCACTGTTCATTGCTCAGTGATAGGCATACTACCACTTTGCTTTCTTTGCATTACCTAATGACAAAATCCCAATGAAAATCATTTACCCTGTTCGTATATTACCTCAGTGATGACTGTCAGGTATATGTATATAAAACTGTAACAAAAGTTTTGATCCTGTTATGTGCTGCTTTTTTGAAGTCTATCATTTTGCTGCTGATAGAACTTTGGCAGGAATGATGTATGGCATGAGATAGTGACAATCTCATATTAGAAGTGTTTAACGGACAAGAATGTTTACCTCTTATTTTATGCTGAAAAATAACTGAAATATTTTAAATGTTCTGCAAAGGGTTAGGAACCTATTTTACCATTATAGGCAGTACAGAAAGTTTTTTCCGGCACAATGTTTGTCTAAAATACAAATAAAATATTCAATGTACACTGTGATCCTGTTATGTGGGAATCTTCTTTTATACTGTTCTTACCTTCCAGCATTAACACTTGTTTCTCTTGCGTTGAATATTTTCAACGTGCCCTAGATCATTCTGCGTAAGTAGATACACACACATAAATACACACGCAATGTTTTTCAAGAAAAAAAAAAGAAGATGCACTATTTCAATTAAACTGTCAGCCCTACAGAGAACTGTAAAACCATCTATTTAGTTTATTTCTAATAAGCAATAAAATTTGCCCCAATGCTCACATATAAACAATTCTGATTGAATTCGCCATAAAATGAATCTACTAGAAAATGGCCATGGTCAACAAATGAATGCGTGCTTTTGGAAGTAACTTGAGTGGGATCACATTTAATCCAAACAACTTGAAGAGGCAATTAGGGAGTGAAGATATAGTGCTCCCTCCTTACCTGCAGTTTGTTTTCTGTACTTTCAGTTACCTATGGTCAACCACAGTCTGAAAATACTGCTTATTACTGGAAAATTCCAGTGATAAGCAATTCACAGTTTTATACTGTGTGCCATTCTGAGTAGAGTGATGGAATCTCACACCATCTCACTCCACCCCACTCAGGATGTGAATGATCCCCTTGTCCAGTGTATCCACACTGTATACGTGCCCTTCCCATTAGTCACTTAGTACACATTTGCTCTATGTGACCTACTGTCATGGTATCACAGTGCTTGTGGTCAAGTAACTATTATTTTATAACTTAATAACGACCCCAAAGCACAAGAGCAATGATGCTGGCTATTCAGATGTGCTGAGGAGAGGCTGTAAAGTGTTTTATTTAAGTGAAATTTCAAAAGTTCTTGACTTAATAAGGAAAGAAAAAACCATATGCTGAGAATGGTAAGATCTGTGGAATTAATCTTCTACCCATGAAGTTGTGAAGAAGCAAAAGTAATTTGTGCTAGTTTTGCTGTCGCACCTCAAACTGCAAAAGTTACCACCACAATGCATGATAACGGCTTAGTTAAGATGGAGAAGTGGAAAAGACATTACTTTTGTGTGTGGAAGACATGGACAGAACACATGTTCTGATTGACAGCAATGTGTTGCCAAGCAGTAAGTCTATACAAAGACTTCAGCAAAGGATTCCTGAAATGAGTGACAGCAAGCCATTTGCTGCAAGCGAAGGATGATTACAGATTTAGGAGTAGGGTTAGCATTTTATCATCTCATATCATCACAAGAGGAATGAGTAGAGTATCATAGGAATATTTTGGAAGGGAGAGAGAGAGACAACATTCATAAAGTGTTTATTACAGTATCTTGTTGTAATTGTTCTATTTTATTATTAGTTATTGCTGTTAATCTCTTACCGTGCCTAATTTATAAGTAAACTTTATCCTAGGTATGTATGTATATAACCTCTGCAAACAAGGGACTACGGTATAACCCGTAAATGACAACAGACCATTTCAGACTTAGGCCTAACTCCAAATAGTGAACCCTTAACCAATAGACTACACATAAATCATTTTAACAAATACTTATCTGTACCATATCTAACAAACAAATTCAATAGATGTGGTAAACCAAATAAGACATTATTTGGCATTCATATTAGCTATGCTTTTGCATAGAATGGGGCACACCTAATTAAACATCACTGAAACAGCCCTGGCTGGTGTGGCTCAGTGGATTGACCACCAGCCTGTGAACCGAAAGTCACCGGTTCAATTCCCAGTCAGGGCACATGCCTGGGTTGTGGGCCAGGTTGCCAGCTGGGGGTGTGTGAGATGCAACCAATCAATGTTTCTCTCCCTGTTTTTCTCCCTCCCTTCCCATCTCTCTAAAAATAAATAAAATCTTTTAAAAACTTAAAAAATAAACATCACTGAAACAAAGAAGTGACTCTAAAACTAGAATTCTAAACACAAGTGAGCTGCTCAACATATTTTGTTGTTTTTAATCAGGAGTTCTTACTGCAGTTACCTAACTTATGGAGGATAGTTAGCCACACAAGCTTTGGTCAACAAGTTCCTGAAAGACCCACTGAAGTTTTTTCTTTTAACTTTGATCTTCAATTGTATTTTTGGCAGAAAGGGTATAACATTGACCCACTGACCAAAAATAATACATGCTATGAATAATATCACTTTCAGAAACAATGACTTATTAGCAAGGGCAGTAACTAATAGAGCTGCAATGTAGAGGGGGGTAGATGTGAGGCTTATTCTGGAATTAGTATCCAAATAATACATTTAGGCAAACAATATATTTACTCCTGAAGTCCTTTGTTTGTTAAAATTATGGCTGAAGAAAAATTAAATGTTGATCTTTCAGATGGCACTAGAAATGACTTTAAAAGAATACTTAATGACTATAAAACTATGCTTCCAGTGCATTTGTCATTTGATCTTCATTGTGGTGTTTTAGGCCACCTAAGTGGTCAAATGTTGAACAATTGACTGGTGGCCTAATGATGATCTCATTAGTATGATTATTTCTGTCTTTTTTAAAAAGATGGTATTTATTTATTTTTAGAGAGAGGGGAAGGGAGGGAGAAAGACAGGGAGAGAAGCATCAATGTGTGGTTGCCTCTCACACGCCCCCTACTGGGGACCTGGCCCGCGACCCAGGTATGTGCCCTGACTGGGAATTGAATCAGTGACTCTGGTTCACAGGCCAGTGCTCAATCCACTGAGTCACACCAGCCAAGGCTATTTCAGTCTTTTTATTTTTATTGAATGTATTAGTGACATTGGTTAATAAAATTATATAGGTTTCAGGTGCACAATTCTACAACACATCATCTGTACACTGTATTGTGTGTTCCCCACCCAAAGTCAAGTCTCCTTCCATCACCATGTACCCCACCTTTACCCCCTTCTACCTCCCCCACCCCTTTCCCTCTGGTCATCACCATACTCTTGTCCGTGTCTATGAGTTTTTAATTGCTTAATCCCTTCACTTTTTCCACCCAGCCCCTCAATGACCCTCCCTTCTGGCAGTTGTCAGTCTGTTCTCTGTATCTATGAGTCTGTTTCCATTTTGTCTGGTACTTAACTTTGTTCATTAGATTCCACATGTGAGTGAAATCATATGGTATCTGTCTTTCTCTGACTGGCTCATTTCACTTAGCAAAGTGTTCTCCAGGTTCATCCATGCTGTCACAAAAGGTAAGATTTCTTTCTTTTTATGCCCAAGTAATAGTCAACTGTGTAAATGGACCATAGTGTTTGTCTGCTCATCTACTGCTTGGCACCTGGGTGCTTCCAAATCTTGGCTACTGTAAATACACTGCAATGAACATAGGGGTGCATATATTCTTTTGAGTTAGTGTTTCAGGTTTCTTCCCAGGAGTGGAATCACTGGGTCATAAGGCAATTCCATTCTGCTTTCCACAGTGTCTGCACCAGTCTGTGCTCCCACCAACAGTGCGCTAGGGCTCCCTTTCTCCACAGCCTAGCACCTGTTGTTTGTTGATTTGTTTACGGTGGCCTCTCTGACAAGTGTGAAGTGCTATCTCATTGTGGTTTTAATTTGCATTTCTCTGATGATTATTAACATTGAGCATCTTTTCATGTGTCTGTTGGCCATCTGTATGTCCTTTGCTCGTTTTTAAATTAGATTGTGGTTTATTTTTTGCTTTTGAGTTGTATAAGTGCTTTATCAATTTTGTATATTAACCCCTTATCAGATGTGTCATTGGCAAATACTTTCCTTTGCTCTGCAAAAACATTTTGGTTTGAAGTAGTCCTGTTTGTTTATTTTTTCTCTTTCTTCCCTTACCCATGGTAGTACATCAGAAAAAATATTGCTACAAGAAATGTCCGAAATTTTACTGCCTATGTTTTCTCCTAGGAGTTTTATGATTTTGAGTGTAACATTTAAGTCTTTAATCAATTTTGAGTTTATTCTTCTGTATGGTGTAAGAAGGTACTCTAAGTTTATTTTTTTGCAAGTATCTGTACAATTTTTTCAACAGCATTTATTGAATAGACTGTTTTACTCTATTGTTTGTTCTTTCCTCATTCTCAAATATTTATTGACCATATAGGTGTGGGTTTATTTGGGGGTTCTCTGTTCTGTTCCATTGATCTATAAATCTGTTTTTATGCCAGTACTGTGCTGTTTTGATTATTATGGCTTTGTAGTAAAGTTTGATATCAGGTAGTGTGAATCTTCCAATTTTGTTCTTCCTTCTCTAAATTACTGTGGCTATTTGGGGTTTTTGTAGTTTCATACACACTTTTGGAATATTTGTTCTGTGAAATATGCCATTGGTATCTTAGAATTTGCATTGAATCTATAGATTGCTTTGGGTAGAATGGACATTTTAATGATGTTATACTTCTTCATATCCATGAATATGTTATGTGCTTCCACTTATTTGTATCTTCCTCAATTTCTTTCTTCGGTGTATTATAATTTTCAAAGTACAGGTCTTTTATGTCCTTGGTTAAATTTATCCCCAGGTATTTTATTATCTTTTAAGCAATTGTAAATGGAATTTTTTTCTCAGTTTCTCTTTCTGATAGTTCATTTTTGATGTGCAGAAATGCCACTGATTTATGAATATTTATTTTGTATCCTACTACTTTTTGAATTAATTTATCAGTTCTAGGAGGTTTTTTTTTGGTAGAATCTTTAGGTGTTCTTTATATACAGTATCATGTCATGAGCAAATAATGAATTTTACTTCTTCATAATTTTGATACATTTTATTACTTCTTGTCTGATTGCTGTGGCTAGAATTTCTCAGACTATGTTCAATAAGAGTGGTCGAAGTCACCCTGGGTGGTGTGGCTCAGTTGCTTGGAACATTATCCCATAACCAAATGGTTGCGGGTTTGATTCCTGGTCAGGGCACATACCCAGGTTGCAGGTTCTATCCCCATCCTGGTGTATATGATCCCCTCTCCAGATGCATGCAGGAGGCAACCATTGCAGGAGGCAATTGATGTTTCTCTCTCATGACAATGTTTCTCTGTCTTCTTTCCTCTCTCCTTTTCTCTCTCTCTAAAAGCAATGAAAAAATGTTCTCAAGTGCGGATAAATAATAAAGAGTGTTGAGAGTGAATATCCCTGTCTTGTTCCCTATCTTAAAGGCAACGCTTGTATTTTTTCACCATTGAGTATGATGTTGGCTGTGCATTTGTCATATATGACCTTTTTATGTTGATGTATGTTTCAGTCTTTTGAATGAAGCATGGAAACTAACCAACACAACCATTCATTATAGTAGTTTTGTAAACCAAATCAACAAAATAAAACTATCTGTTGTAAATTATAGATTTTGCTTGTTTGAAAATCAGTATGAAAAAACCTGAGGTATTGTGGACTCTTTTGGAGTGTGACGTGGTTATTTAGTGGAAGAGCCCTTTTGTGCCAAAATAACCTGGTTGCTCACCCAAGTGCTAAAACAAATTGAGTCATTGTGAGAGATGATTGGTATTCTTAAAAAGGTTTCCCTCATTAAGCCTATTAGCGTTCCAAGTTTGAGGCTGACAGCGGGAGATTGATCTGCCTTGTATCTAGCACAACATTTTCTGTTCAATGTGGGTCATAAAAACTTCAGCTGTCCTGATATATCAATTCCTTTGACTCTTATGGTGTTTGGGTAGAGTATGGGACCCTGGACCAGTTGCCTGCAGACGCAGAAGATTAGCTATTTACCATAGTATTGAGTAAGATACCCCCATTGAGAGCTCTGACCTACTATCATGAGTACAATCTACCTGTTTTCTAGTTATATTCACTATGCATCATAAAAAATGTGTCAACAAACAGTAAATCAAAGACAACTTGCAACCCCATTTATGTTTACTAGTGTGCACGGGGGAGGGACCTTGTTAGAAATCCTGTCATGTGGCTTTCCAGTTCAAGAATACGAGACTCATCCCTCAACCTGTGTTAAAGATTCTAAAATTGAAGTGAGGTGAGGAGAAAGAGCATGAAGAGGGCTCACATTCTTTCTATCTCCAAAAATAGCAAGATGCTTCCTTGAAACAGCTGTATCAGCAATACAAATACCATGTACATGGTGACTTTAGCTAAGTGGCATAATAAAAAAAGTTAATCTATTGGAGAAGTGACATTTTGAAAAAGCTGTTTTTATGACTGAGAAGCAGCAAAGATATTATTCATTTTTACGAAGTTGTGATCTGCTGACATCGAACCTAATCATTACAAAGATTTTTAGGGATACCAAAATCTAAATTAGTGCAAGACCCATATGGCTATTTGCACATAGGTTTGTATATCTGGAAGTAAATGTATTTCCAAATAAAAGTCAATATACGCAGATCATAAAAGAACATGAAAGAGTAAGCTGTTTTTCTACTTAGCCCTGCTATCTCTTTCCCACATACATTTACAACTCACTGTCATCACTTCATAAGTGATATGTTGATTAAAAAGTTGCTTCATATACATTATTTGAAATTGTGCTGTCTTCCATCATCATGGATACATTATCAGAGAGCTATGGCATTTTGAAAAACCCCATTGATTGTTTTTGTCATGGAGTGACAAAGCACCTTTGATATATAATTGGGGAGCAATGCATTTAAACAAGTTTTAATTTCTTGTGCAGCTGGAAGACAATAAACAGAAGCATGAGAACAAATTAAGCTGTATATAGGTCAATCATCCTATTAGGACTCTTCAGGGAACACATAGCTAATTTGCATAATTGTATTTCTATAGCTGCCAGACCGGCTGCTGCTGTGCTGATACATGTGTTTGGTGAGCACAAAAACCTTTAAAGATCTCCTTTCTCATTCTAGCAATAGAGTGAAGTGAATGACCGTGTGTGTGTGTACATGTATGGGTGTGTACCTTGAAAACTAACCAAATGCATATGTATTTGAGGAAATATGTGCTATGTTAAGGCTCTTTAATAATTATAATTTACTAAATGTAGGCAGTAAGCTTTACATACTGAAGTACACCCTCTAGTATTTATTTAAACTTTTTCCATCATAATTACCCACTGTAAAAGACTGACAAAAGTTCTCATCAGTTTCAAGACAAAAATAGCATTTTTAAACTAAGATATTAAGTTTATTTGCCATCAGTTCATATTTTATCGACTTATATCAAATTATATCTATTCTAGTTTAATGATTATGCCATGGTAATCCAAAGTTAAAAGTGAGATTTTATATATCTTTGATGAATTACCATAAAAATGTAAGTTATTTAATACATACAAATTATTACTTAAGTATTCACAGAGTTCATAAGAAGAAAATTAAAATATTTCTTCTGTGTATTCAAAGATTACCAGAGATCTCTTAATTGTCCATTTTTAGTGTTATTAACCACTATTCAAATATGTTTTTACTGCAGGACAAAGAGAAGTAAACAAGAACCATACATAAATCAAAATTACTCAAGTTGATCCAAAAGTCCTAACTAATTTTCTGTGAATCTACTTGGTATATTGCTTGCCAGAATTCAATGATTTATAATTTACTTATTTAAGTGCAGTTACAATTTAATGATCCATGGCTGAGGTTAGTCAAATTGTGTAGACTTCCCAAAGAGTAAATAATTTAAAAAGTGAATTTATTCAGAATGTATTACAGCATGAGCTTATTTTATGCATTGAATACATTTCTAATTTAAAACAATAATAAAGTGAGCACTTGTTCAGCAAACTATGACGTTGATTCTGACTTCTATTATAAATTTGAAGCTGGATTCGCCAGAATAGAGCATAACACCAGGCCTGCCTACCTCACTGATTGCTGAGAAATAGAAAATGTTAGAGAGAAACAATCTGTAAACGTGCATATCGCTAACACCAGGTGACGGAAGACCTGGGAGAAACTTAGTTGGTAAGGCTAAGATAAATGTAGTTGATTTTCCTTTACATTTTATTATTTCTTTAAATTTTATTTTACTAAAAATTTGTGTCCATGGGAAATTTGAGATCACTTTCCTGACTACGATTGCCAGTGGTTATTTTGAAAATTCCTGAAGATGTTTTTGGTTTAATGAATGATGGGGGCATGATTGACACTCGGGTGAGGTACAAGGGATTCTCGGTTTTCTACCAGGTGTGTGGCAGTTTTCCTCAATGGACAGCTGCCCCGCATCTTGCATCACTTCTTTAAGAAAAATTGTCATTTCAAAGCAAAATCTGATTGTCTTTTTCTCATAATCATGATAGTTTCATTGCGTTGAAATGTGGCAGGCTCACAAACATTCCAATTCATGCTGGGCAGACAAACTGAGAACAGTTATGTGATTTTTTTCCCCCAGTGTGATTCTTTTTATTTACTTTCAGATTAAAATAAATTATTTATTTTAATCACAAATTTGTGTGCTTTTTTTTCAATTACTTTCAAATTAAAATAAATATACCTGGTGAAGAATGGCTGAAGGAAAGGAAAACATGCGGCCTTTTGGAAGGGTTTGGGAAATGCAAGGGCCTATTTCTTTATTTCACATCAACATATACTATATATATGGCTGCCAACCCTCACAGGCCCCTTGTCCCCTTCTATAAGAAATATTTACATCATCTCTATAGTAAATACTGTTAGTGTTCATTAATATCTATGTTTCCTTCGCATTGGCCAGCCACCTCTGCAGTCATTTTGGAGTGATATCCTGGGTTTAACCATTGAAACGTGAGCAGATGTGGTATGTTACATATCTGCATTGAGTCCATTTTACTTTTCCATTTCTTTCTTCTACTGCTCCAGTAACATATGTAGGTCCAAAAGCCATAGCTATAAGATAGAGGATAATGCTATTTATTCTCTTGCCAGGGGCTACACTAGCTCAGTTGCTTGGAAAAGTGACCCTGCTGTACTGGTTTCTTTCCCCCTTAGCTGGGGGTAGGGAAAGCTATTGCACTCCACTGTCCTGCTGCCTCCAGCGTTTCCTACAACACCTCCCTCCCTCTGGGGCCCGGCAGGCCTTGTACCGTTCATCTGTTGTTAAACCATCTGCATATTTCTGCCTGTCTACAATCCCTCCAAATGCCAATGATGCAAAAATGGTCATTTTTACTTGCCACTTTGTGTCTAAAGAAGTAAGTCTTGTTACAAAAATCCCTCAGGTTTTCAGTTATAGCAAAATATCTATATGCAGTCTGTGTTACATCTTTTCATATGGTAGAGTGAGTCTTTCATTTGCTGTTTCAGGTGATGTATGTTAGGCTTGTTATTAACACTTCTCTTACCTGATATCAGACTATACTACAAGGCCACTGTAATCAAAACAGTCTGGTGCTGGCATACGAGCACACAATAGATCAATGGAACAGAATAGAGAGTCGAGAAATAAATCCATGTCTCTATGGTCAATTAATATTTGACAAAGGAAGCAAAAACATACAATGGAGTAAAGACAGTCTTCAGTAAATGGCGTTGGAAGAACTGGACCAGTATATGTAAAAAAAAATGAAACTAGACCACCATCTTATACTGTACACCAGCATAAGCTCAAACTGAATAAAAGACAAATATAAGTTGTGATACCATAAAAATCCTAGAGAAAAACATAGGCAATATTGCATAGCAATATTTTTCCTGATATATTTAATATTTCCTAGGACAGGGGAAATAAAGGGAAAACTAAACAAATGAGACTACATTAAATTAAAAAGCTTCTGCACAGCTAAAGAAACCATTATCAAAATGAAAAGGGAACCAACTATATGGGAGAACATATTTGCCAACGATACATCAGACAAGGCTTTAATCTCCAAAATATATAAAGAACTCATACATCTCTACACCAGGAAGCAAACGTCCAATTAAAGAGTGGGTAGATGACCTGAACAGACACTTCTCCAAGGAGGACAGACAGAGGGCCCAGAGACATATGAAAGGATGCTCAGCATCACTAGCCATCAGAGAGATGCAAATTAAAACTGCAATGAGATATCACCTCACACCAGTCAGAATGGCCATCATCAACAAAGCAACAGATAACTGTTGGAGGGGATGTGGAGAAAAGGGAACCCTACTGCACTGTTGGTGGGAATGTAGACTGCTGCAGCCACTGAGGAAAACTGTATGGAATTTCCTCAGAAAACTAAAAATGGAACTGCCTTTTCACCGGCAATTCCACTGCTGGGAACATGCCCTAAGAATCCTGAAACACCAATCCGAAAGAATTTATGCACCTGTATGTTCATAGCCGCATTATTTACAATAGCCAAGTACTGGAAACAGCCTAAGTGCCCATCAGTGAATGAGTGGATCAAAAAAATGTGGTACATTTACACAGTGGAATACTGCACAGCAGAAAGAAAGAAGGAGTGCCTACCCTTCACGACAGCATGGATGGAAATGGAGACCATTATTCTAAGTGAAATAAGCCAGGCGGTGAAAGACAAATACCGTATGATCTCACTTATAAGAGGAATCTAATGAACAAAATAAACTGACAAACAAAATAGAAACGGAGGCATGGACATATGGGACAGAATGACAGCTGTCAGCAGGGAGCGGGGAGGGGAAGAGTGGTTGAAAGAAGGTGAAGGGATTAAGCAAACAACATATATGCATGACCCCTGCACATGGACAATGGTGTGGGAACGGACTATGGGAGTAGGGGGTAGGCTGGATGGAAAGGGGTGAAAGTGGAAAAATTGGGCCAAGTGTAATAGCATAAACCATATGATGTTAAAAAAAACCAACGCTTCTCTTAACATAGTGCTGGTTCTAATTCTGTATGGGAATATTTTTATAGTATTTACTGTGTTTGAACTAAAGTTGAAGATAAATTTATAGCCTTCATTTTGTTGTCTTCATTGTTTAAAAGTCACCCCTTTCATATGCGTATAATGTGTTCTCAACTTATTTCATTTTCCTTAAACACTGTATTTTATCCCAAATCAGGGTTTCTTTTAGTGTCTTGGTGAGATACACACATGACAAGATGAACTCATTTGTCTGTGGCTTACGTGCCATCTGTCTTCCTGGTGAGTGCTAAAACTATATTTCAATTCTCTAAATTTTTAAATATATATATATATATATATATATATATATATCTCAATTCATAAGGGAACCTCAGAATTTGACTATATTTCTTGCTCTTATCCAGCTACGAAGCACAAGTACTCACATATTTTTATCTATTTAACCTAGAAACCAAATATTTTGTTTTGCCTTCAATGTCACAATTGTATGAGGATCAAGATGGAGCTAAAACTGTATGAATATAAATAAGAATTGATAGCTAGTATTTAAGTGCTGTGTCCAATGCTTTGCTTCGCATCATCAATACATTTAAACTTTATGAACCATAAGACATAGGGATTATTATCTTATTTTATATATTAGAATACAAGTAAACAGGAAGGTTTTTATCACTAATCCAGTGTTAACAGAGCTAGTAAAAATAAAGATTTTCTCACCCAAAGGTATACAACTCCAATGTTCTGCTTTAAACTTTGCAAATCCGATACGGTCGCCTGTATAGCACTAACAAGGACAAGGATAATTAACCAATTTTAACAAACACAGAAGTGATTTTTATACTTTTCATTAAAGCTCAAAGGTATTGAAAGACTAGATATTGAAATATTCTATGTAGGACAGTCAGTTGGATATTAATTCATAGCCAACTGTTTTTGGAAATACTAATTTATATATTTTTTCTATTTTTAAGTGTATTTTACTGATTATGCTGTGACAGTTTTCCCATTTTTTTTCTCCCCTTTCTCCCCCTCCACCTGGTACTCCCATTCCCTCCAGCATTCCCTTCCCCTTAGTTCATGTTCATGGGTCATACATATCAGTTCTTTGGCTTCTCCATTTCCTATACTATTCTTGACCTCCCCCTGTCTATTTTGTTCCTAGCGATTTTACTTCTTATTCTCTGTACTTTTCCCCAATTCCCCCCAACCCCCTCCCCACTGATAACCCTCCATGTGATCTCTATTTCTTTTTTAAAAAAATTTTTATTGATGTTTGAAAAGAGTTGTCTCCATTTTCCCATCACCACTTTCCCCCTCCCTACCTACCCTCACCTCCTACCCTCAATCCTACCCCCGTTTGGCTTTGCCCATGGGTCCTTTATACATGTTCATTTATGACCCTTTCCCTTCTTTTCCCTCATTATTTCCCTCCCCCCTCCCCTCTCTGGTCACTGTCAGTTTGTTGTTAATTTCAATGTCTCTGGTTTTATTTTGCTTGTTTGTTTGTGTTAATTAGGTTCCACTGGAAATACTAATTTATATTGCATGAGAAAGAAGCAACGGTAAGCTGCTGAATATTTCTCAAAATTTGAGTGTGTTTTCTCCATGTCACTTTCAATAATAATTTGTTAAAAAACCAGTGGCGTTTGTTTGATTCTCTTTTTATCAACCTTTAAATGGAAGTACCGGCCTTTGACTGGTGGCTCTGCTTCGATTGGATGCCACCTCCTCCTGGGTTTTTGATTTCTGCTTCACAATGGCATTTTCCCAGCTACGATCACAACATCCAGCCAATTTTCTTGCCCAATTTAATATGAAACTATTATAATAATAAGCAAATCCAGGACTGAGGCTCAGGGTGAGCCTGCCAGAGAGAGAATAGAAAAAGGGACAAAGGGATGGAGGGGAGGAGGTAAAAAACAGGAAAGGGACAAAGGGAAGGAAACAGGAAGTAGGATGGAAGGAGGGAGGGAGAAAAGAAGGAAACAGAGAGATAAATGCTTTATGAATTTTGCCCAAATATAGATGGGATAATTATTCTCTTTAAGCTATTGTCTCTCAGCTCCACAGCCCTCTCCTGTCCATTTTGTGTTGCTGGAACTGGCACTCAGCCAGCCCAATTCCTTTGCCAATAAACCCCTTGTGCTCTCTCAGAGACATCAGCACCAGGCACCTTCTCCCCAGATGTGTGGGTCCCAATGGCCCAAGACCCTCCTTGGGGCTCAGAGATGCCAGCCCCGGCCCAGGACTCCATATGGTCCAATGAGGCAATGCTGACAGTTTTTCTAGCACTCTACTGGTCTGCAGGACGGCCTTCGTGCCTTTATTCTTGCTGCTGCCTCTTTTGACCATGGTTAGCTCCGCTTGTAGGAATCCTGCCTCCCCACTAAGACTAGGAATAACGCAGCCTCCAGTGAAGGCATGCCGGACCCACACCATTCACCCCTAAAAAACGGGATCTCTCCTGATGCCTTAAAAGGCAGGAGGAGGTGGGAAGGCACTGGTCCTATGGATCAGGGCCCATGGTCAAGGACAAGGAATAAGACAGCTGTGTGTGATGCTCCAGGGAGGGTTCTGAGTTTGACACTGAAGGTTTTTTTTTTTAAGATTTTATTTATTTATTTTCAGACAGAGGAGAAGGGAGGGAGAAAGAGCAATGTATGGTTGCCTCTCACATGGCCCTCACTGGAGGCCTCACCCGCAACCCACGCATGTGCCCTGACTGGGAATCGAACTGGGACCCTCTGGTTCCCAGCCCGCTCTCAATCTACTGAGCTACACCAACCGGGCTGACACTGAAGTTTTGCATTCGTCTTTGTTGGCAAAGGGTGAGGAGCTGGGAAATTTACAAAATACCCAGCAGGATGCCTCTCATAGGTCAGATCAGTCAGTGTCCACCCAACGTCACTTTAGGAGGCTGCAGATGGGAGGTATGGGGTAGGAGAAGTAACAAAAGCAGTGCCAATTGGATAAATGCCCTTCACCCATTCAGAAGTGTGACAGTGATTTCCACACGCGTGTAAACACGCAGTCCTGAGAATTTACACGTTTTGAGCACAGCTCCAAATTCCTGTGTGATTCCTGTGTGAGCAAGTGTGGATCATGTCTGTGGAATGGGAACTCTCTAATAGGAATTTGGCAAAGATGTATCTTAAAAAATTCTGGCTTGCTGTGCCCTGCATATTACTTTAACTTGGTCCTATCTGCCACTGGATCTGAATTTATATCCTAATGCCCTGCTATGAGTAATCCTACCTGTTCTGCTTAATCAATCCAATGTAAATGTGTCTTAATGCCTCTAATAAAAACCCCGGCTAAGCAACCCACGAGGTCTTTCTCCCCAAGATGGGGATGGTGGAGGAGACCTGTGGCTGCCGGATTCTCACCTCTAAGCGTGTCTCTGGGTAAGATTGATTCACGCGATCGGGGCGGTCCCCCCACGGATTTTGCGGGTCGAAATCCACGACACAGAAGACATAGCGACACAGGGCAATGATGGCAAAGTTTACCCTTGAGGGGCCCTTCCCTGCTAAGAAGAAGAGAGCAGGTAACTATCTAGCCAAGCTTGTACAGATAGGGGGCAGTGACACAGAAGAGAAGCCAGAGAGGGGAGATCAGACCAAGGACAAGCATGACACACAGGACAAATGGGCACCTGGGTGCAGCTAGGAGCTGAGAGAGCTGCGATTGTTTTCCAGGTCTAATAGCTATACCCATGCTCTTTGCCTTGTTCAGCTACCCTCAGACTGTCATCCACTTTGTACCTGAGAGTGGGCCCTGGCTGGTGTGGCTCAGTGGACTGAGAGCCAGCCTGTGAACCAAAGGGTCACGGGTTCAATTCCCAGTCAGGGCACATGCCTGAGTTGCAGGCTGGATCTCCAGTAGGGGGCATGCAAGTGGCAATCACACATTGATGTTCTTCTCCTTCCCTTCTCCTCTGTCTAAAAATAAATAAATAAAATCTTTGAAAATAAAATAAAATGTACATATCCATGCCCAGTTGATAGGGCTTCCTTGTGGTTTTCTAGGTCTGAGAAAGGGCCCGTTGTTTTGCATTCTAGAAAGCATCTCAAGAGTGACATCAGTGAGATGGTGGAATCTTATCAACATTGCCAACTCCCTAATTGTTTTCACCCACAGAAACACCAATTGAACAATGACTTACAGACTCAAATACCTTCACGAGAAGTCCGGAATACAGTAAAGATGTTGCAATACGCCAGTCAAGCACATAACCACGAACAACCACATGTGAAGCAGGTAAGAGCGTTGTTCATGCCAACACTTCCTGGTGAGGGGGAGCTGGGTAAGACAGAGGGTGAAGTATGTGAATCCCCAACCCCTTGGTGCACTGCCCAATGGTTTTTGTCTCGCCTCACCCAGGATGCTGACAAAACTGGTGTACACACCATGGGAAACCTGAAAAAAATAAGCAAGTCTCACCATATGTGACAATATGGATAAACCATGAGGACATGACGCTAAGTGAAATAAGCCAGTCACAGAAGGACAGATATTGCATGATTTCACTTCTATGTGTATCTGATATAATCAAACTCATGGAAACAGAGTAGAACGGTAGTTGCTAAGGGATCAGAACAGGAAATATGTGCTGTTGTTCAAACGGCTTGAAGTTTCTCTTACAGGAAATGAGTCGCTCTGCACATGTCCTGTACAATATCATGCCTATAGTCACTACTTCTGTATGTGCACTTAATATTTTGTGAATAAGTTAAGTCTAATATGAAGTGTTTCATCACAATAGAAATTATATATACACACACACGCAAGATGTGGCAAAAGCAGGTTTACAATTTTTTGTATGGAAAATAATACAATTCATAAATAAAATACAAGGATAAACTCTGTTTAGCATACTCACAACTTTAAACCTACTTTTGCTCACACACACACACACAACCCGATTCAACTTCTCTCAAAAGACCACACTTTGAAAAACACTAATTCTCTCTAGCCCCACAAGGTGTTTCCCTCAGTGACTTCTAACAGGAAGCAACTTGTGAAAGCTGGTATATAGTCTAGCTCGTGTTTGAAAACCAAATCAACATGTGCACCGCAAATCTGGCCACTCTACAAAGTTTGACCAGTGCTTTCAAAGCAGCCGTTCCTATAAGTGTTAATTATATTTTTAGCCTCAATGGCCAGCTATTAAGTCTAATTTCCTACTAGTTCTCTTAGGATGGGTTAGTGGAGGAACAAAAAGCCTCTTTTTCCCTGATCAATTTTGTTTCGCTGCTTTGGGAAAGAGTAAAATCAAAAGAATCAAAGAAACACCCATGATGTTTCCGCAGATTAAAGGAACCATAATTCTCCAAGTAGAGAAATTGCTTTTCCCTTTTGAATGGAGAGTGACTGCTGTTAAAGGGAAATGCATTGCAAATGGACTCAGTGAAGCTCTTAAATAAAAGGGCTAACTAGATTGTTTGGCTTTGGGTATGGATTTCATTTTAATCATGAAATTTAGAAAAGTAGAAGTAGCAGATAATCGATGGAAAAGGAATCAACTGTACAGCTGATATATGTAACATTTGATATTTAATAGGTTTTAGTCATGTAGTCTAGGTAAATATTTTTGGACTATGTATCAGTAAAGTGCTCAGCTTGTTATCAAATGAAAATAAAAACTTTCTCAAATTCAATAGACATGTTGCAGTTGTATTTTTTCCATTTTTTTAGTTTTTATTTATTTATTTTTAGAGAGGGGGAAGAGAGAGAGAAAGAGAGGGAGAGAAATATCAATGTGTGATTGCCTCTTACGTGGTCCCCACGGGGACCTGGCCTGCAACCCAGGCATGTGCCCTGACTGGGAATCAAACCAGCGACCCTTTGGTTCACAGCCCATGCTCAATCCACTGAGCTACACCATCCAGAGCTCAATGTACTTTTTAATTTAAATTCATCAGGGTGACATTGGTTTATAACATGATCTATTTTTTAAATGAAGAAATCCAGTGTGCATGGTTATCTGTGTACATATAAAGTCAGTTGTAATAGCTTTGAGTATCAAGATCACATTTGGCCTTTCCTACAACCCACCCCAAATCGCAGTAAGAAAACCAAAACCACCCGCCGTTTCTTCCCTTTGTTTGTGCTCCTCACACTATTTGTCTATTGTTATATCACAGAAGTGGCGGGCTCTCTCATGTCTTTCTCTGCGACTCAGCACCTGCATGACCCCAGCCTCTCTACACACCTCAGTACCAGTTAATTAGCACTAATTAGCAGTGTTTAAACCTGGCAAAATTTAAGAATTGGAAAAATATCTCTGTTTGAGGGTTTGAAGCCCCCAAACATATGTCAGTCAGCTTTACCTCAGAACTAAATGAGATTCCTAAAAGAGGTGATTTTAGGGCCGTTTGTTTTGCTTCTTTTAATATTATGACATGTTTAAATAAGTGAACCTTGGTTTTCCTATTGAGAAAAACACTGCATAGTAGCCATTTCTCTCAATAACAGCTCCTGAATACTACCATATGGAAGTCAGACTGGAAATCTATACCATTGGAGCTGAACTTCACACCCAGGCCATTAGACTATTTGCTAAAGTGTTAAAGTGTCTGTGTGTGACTGTGCGTATGTGTAGAGAAAGGCATGAGAACAAGACAAAAATATATGATGTTATCCTAAATTCCATCCAAAGAACCTTGACTGGTACAAACATTAATATGTACTTTTCCTATACTGTTTGAATTCT
>PVJI01023425.1:0-23582 GCA_004026765.1 Micronycteris hirsuta
TACATAGTTTATTAGTATTCCAGAGATGTATGTTTACAAGATTGGAGAGAGAGAGAACGGATTGGAACGAGAATGAGAAGGACGGATGTTGAGCTGCCAAGTGCATTGTCATTCTACTCAGTGTGTGAACGCCCCCAAAAATGTGATGTGGGATGGGACTTGAGCACCTGGTCTTTCTTCAGCCAGTTCCAATACCTACAAATCACCTGGGGATAAGAGTAGTTAAGAAAAAATAGTAATACAACAAAATGGACACCAAATTTAATTCATCTGTTTCATTTGTTGTTCAACCTATAAAAGTACAATTTAGCAATGATAGAAGCAAAATTAGCTTTGTTGGACTTATTGAGAGAGGGTCTTTTAACCTCTAATTTTTCTTGAACATGTGGTTTAAAGTATTTAGTATCTGTGCTATAACGTTTTGAAAGTGAGTAATTGTTTAAGTCCAAACGTGTTCCAAAATCTCAGTCACAAACCAAAAACCAATACAAATCTAATGAAAACTGGAAGAACATTCATATTATGTTTAGATGATATGAGTGACTCTGAAATCTGATGATGCAGTGCGCTATATTACAAGAAAATTCTCTCAGGTTATACAAATCTCTGTTTATTTAGGATCACAAAGAGTAGTTTATGTTTTTTATAGTTTTGAAAACAATTCAATTTAATAGTATGAGGTGGGACCAGAGCTGCTTCCCAAGAAATAAAATTTCACTTATAATTTTAACGTTTTCCCCTTAAACAGCTGTCTGCTGTTATATAAATGTAATTGATATATATACATTTTAATTTATTTAATTTGTATCCATACATTCCCCAACTACATTTCCATGTGAATGTCAAGTGGACATCTAGTACGATGAGAGAACTTCATTCCTGTCTTTTATAGACACACTGTATCGAAACAGTTGTTGTTCTGACTTCAATTAGCAAAAGTCTACTTTGTTTTTTGCTCTGAAATGTTACAGTTCTGCTAAGATCCACTCAGAATTTACCTGCATCCAAAGATTCTTCTTGTGTGTTAACTTAGCAATTTGTTTATTCTGTATTTATACTACCCGTGAGTTAGCCCAGCAACTGGAGAGGCTGGGGATGCACCGAAGCTATCTGCATTCTCTACCCTTCCTGAGTTTTCGAAATGATTCACAAAAAGCCAAAATAACAGTTTGGCCTGGTTTCCACCCCAGGTTCTCTATGTGGCCTGCCGGCCTAATACTCTGGTCATACCACGCATTGTATCATGAAAATAATAACTCATGTCCTCAGGGGAAAACATTGTCCATGAAAAGTCCACGTCAGCAGCAATCGAATGGACTGACTTGTTTCCCTACACAGATACAGAAGAAAAACATTGCCATTTGTTCCCTTTTTTTTACTCAAACTTCCAATTAGTGATTTAAAAATAAATAGCTCAGCCCTGGCTGGTGTAGCTCAGTGGATTGAGCACGGGCTATAAACCAAAGGGTCACCAGTTCGATTCCCAACCAGGGCACATGCTTGGGTTGCGGGCCAGGTCCCCAGCAGGGGACTTGTAAGAAGTAACCACACATTGATATTTCTCTCCCTTTCTTTCTCCTTCCCTTCTCCTCTCTCTAAAAATAAAAAAAAATAAAATCTTTAAAAACATTAAAAAAAAAAATAGCTCACACATGTAACTCAGGAGGTCGAGCCCAGGGATCTCGCCTGCTCATTCGGGTAAGCTGAAGAAACTACCAAGAGGACTAGATGGAGCAGACGTAGCCTCTATCACTCACGTCACAGGGAGCACTGATGATGGCAGATCTGAGGCCACACCTCCCTGAGTCCCAGGCTTGTTTTAAGGGTCCCAGACAAATGGGGCATGTGTCTCCCATGTGACTCTAAACTACATTGCCTCCCTGTGTACATGCAAAGAGAAAAGGTCAAGAAGCAGTCACAGGACAAGAAGCCCCTCCCAAAAGGAGATACGAAAGGAATTACAATCCATTCCCAAAGCAATGCACATTCCTTCCGGCCTGCCTTCTAGTCTGGGGGTTGGTAGGGCCACGCCCAACACGACCCCATACTCCACCCCAACATTGCTCTTCCGCCTCACATCCTTCGCATTCCATTCTTCCGATAGGGGGGCTGTGTGGTGAGCGTGTTGGCACATTGCATCCATACACCACACCACAAATACAATAAACGCTATACCCTAAGACCAATGATGCAAGATAAAACCCAAAGAGACCTAGGAGAAGGTAACACCACCAAAAACCTAGAGAACTCCACCAAGTTGTAAAGGGGTCAGAGGCCATGGCTGACATATGATCAGTCTCAGCACCTGGGGCAGTTAATACTTGGAATGCATTGTGAGGATTATCTGGGATGTATATGCAACACTCCATGGGCAGAACAGCATAGGTACCCCTTAAGCAGCAGTGAGTAATTCTATAGCCATTCTATTCTGCAATACAACTTTCCTCACTGAGTTACCTCATTGGAAACCAGAGCTATAGTATGTCTGGTATGGTTAAGGGCTATTGCAGTGTGATTTGCTAGGACCTTAATGTCTTCATGGGCTAGAATAGTGCCTGCAGGGGGCACTAAAATGGCTAGGGGGTAGAGCTACCAGTCAGAGCACTTGACTTGATAGTGTGCATGAAATGGATACTTGAAAGAGCATTTCACACTCTCTCTGAGATGTATAATTCTCCCCAGATGCAACACTCAGTCCAATTAGATGGGAGGCAAGGCAACCATATTGGCCATAGGCCCACAGGGGCCCCCATGGGCTGGGACGGGCCTGGGCCCCACTAGTGGACTGCCCCAGTGGTCAGTCTCCTTGCATAGGGCTGCCGGCATCCACCCCAAGAGCCGGACAGTCTTGTTTACGGTCACATTTCTGCTTTCGTACATATGGGCATGGGCGTCACACGTCTACCTGTAACGCCAACAGCCACCAAACACCATCCCAAACTACATACAAAAGCGATGGCTTGGTGAGGAAGGCCTGTTCTGTCTGAAGGGAAAACATCTTGCATGCACCTGCTTGAAGAAGGGGTCAGGAGCTTTCCAGCCTTGCAGACAGCCAGTCCCACCCAACATGCCTGGCTCACAAGACAGATCCACCATGGTAGGTTGGCAGAGGCAGCAGTAGGAAATTCAGTGCAGACCCAACAATCAGAACTCAGAATGGTTGCTGACGGTTGCTAGCATACCGGACTACTGTGGAAAGGAGCTTCCAGAGCAGAGTCTAAGAGTGATAAGAGAGATGTTTAACAGAAACTAATAAAGGTGGATCTTGGTGGTCTGGCAATACTTATGCCACAGTCCAGTCTTCGGTTAATATGGTAACACTGACTGGTGGATGCCCTGGCTGTTGGTACTGTGCCCTATCTGGCCCTAGGCTAAGGGCCTCCTGTGCTCAAAGGGCCCAGGAAGGTGTGCATACCTGCCAGACAGAGGCTATATGAGTTTCCTTAAGAAATGAAGTTTGCTGTGGGTTGTAACAAACAAGGGTAAGGGGCAGAGGGGCCATTACCATGGGTGCCAGCTGCAATCCCATGACAAGTCCCTCCCCACAAGGAGTCACCAAGGAATACCAGTAGGACCGCCAGGCCCGGTGAGGGTGCCTTTTCCTGGGAGCCTGTCTTGCGGTGCTGGCAAGCGCATGTCGTTTTGTTGTCCCAACCCAGGGCCTAGCAGAGGCTCCTGTGTGCTTAATTGCTGGCCGATAGGCTGCCCAAGGTTTAGTGAGGTGTTTGACTGGAGACGCTTGTCCTACCCTAGGCCGTTCATTCAAGGTTCACAGGCAGTTGGACAGGTTAGTCACCCACCCATGAAATGAGCTAGAGTGAGTCTTCAGGGTGTCTTTCAAGAGGCCATTGTATCTTTCAATGAGGTCAGTTCCAGTGGAGTTGTATGGTAGATGGAATCTCCAATTTGCATTGAGGGCATCTGCTCATTCCTGTACTTGATGCCCCATGAAATGGGTGCCTTGGTTCCTTTTGATGGTATCTGGGGTCCCATAGGCAGCACAGAGCTGCTTTAGGCTTTGGGTGGTAGCTTGGTGTGTGGCCCGCTTGCATGGGTCTGCTTGTAGCAAGACAGTAGTTGTGTCCCCACATGTCAAGGCATAGCATGAGCCTTCAGATAGTGGTAATTGACCTGTCAGAGGGTCAGTGGAGTGTCCCCCTGTCACAGGCCACCTGTACCTTGGGGCAGCCAGTGAGGGTGCTTCTCTACACAGGTGGCGCATTGCTGACAGGCTGTGACTACACTGGAGTAACGGATCAGCAGGCCCAAGCTTCTACCACTTCCTGTAAAGTCTTCTCTCCTTTGTGGTGCATCTTTCGGTGGAGCCACTCAGCTGTGTCTTCTGCTGGGGACAATTCCAACCAGCGGATGCGTGCCAGGTCATCAGCCTTCGCATTGCTCAGGCTGTGGAGAGGTTGATGTCCATTGACATGGCAAAGAGTTATTATCTTTCCCAGACTGTGTTCATAAATGTCCTTCCATAAGTCCTGCCCCACAGGGGTTTTTGAGCTACTTGCCAATCATCTTGCTGCCAATGGGGCAGCCACAGGGTTAGTCTTCTGTATATTGCCCAGCTGTCCATGCAGATGGTCACTGGCCTAGGCTCTGGGTCATGGCTATCCAGCCAGCTCTCAACTCAACCCACTGACTACTGTGTCCTGAGCCGTCTTCCATCTACATGCTGCCTATGTGGGGCTGGGAGGCTGCTGCCCTCCAGGTGGGTGGCTGTCCCTGGCAGAAGCCATCAGTGTACCTGTCATCCTCAGTCACAGGGGCTTGTCCCTCTTTCATAGTATCTCCCGGCATGGGAACAGGAGCAGAGACCTCCATGACCATGTCCTGGTAGGTAACGGGGGCCCAGGAGTTGCTGCAATTTGTGGCTCAGAGTGCTTGTGGTTAGTTTGCTTCTCTGTTGGAGATATGCTCCCACTTAGTCGGAGAGGCTGTCTGTACTGCTGAACCTTTGGGTTAGTTTGCAGTGTCCTGTACCCACCCAGAAATGGGCTAAGTAGTGGGTACTTGCACCTTAGCCAGTCTAGTAAGGGTTTCAGTAACCAGGAGAACTTGGTAAATGGTGTTCACCTGTTGTTCTATTGGGCTGCATCAAGCACCCCCACCATCTGCCGCCACTGCCAGAGCTGGGACCAGAAGCCAATTGGCACCTTGGTATGCCTTTCCCATTGCCAGAGGCCCCAGGAATAGCCTTCAGGGGTGATGTGGACATCTATATCACACACCTGATACTGATCTATGACCCCCAGTGCTTGTACGGTCTTCACCACTTGCTTAGCAGCCTTAAAGCCCTGGTCAGACTCCCCCACCCCCGCCCATCCCAGGTGGCTCCTTTGTGGGTGAGGTGAGAATGAGGGCAAATGAGCTGAGTAAGTGTGGTATAAAAACCTGCCATTATCCCAACCACCCTAAAAGTTATTGTAATTGCTTAGGCTTCTGAGGGATGAGGAAAGCCTGAATCTTATCTATCATGGCAGCAGGCATCACCTTTGTCTTATCTGACCAAACAACACCCAAGAATTTCACAGAAAATCCAGGTCTCTGGATTTTGTTGGAATTGACTGCCCGTCCTTGACCTGGAGATGAGGCAACAGCTGAGAAGTGGCGTGCTCTAACTCTGTAAGAGAATCGGAGGTCAGCATGATATAGTCAATGCAATGGTACAATTTCACAGAGGATGGTACAGCCCATGCAGATAAGTCTTAGGCCACATGCCATGGCAAACAGTAGGACAGTGTAGGTAACCTAGAGGCAAAACAGTTAATGTCCACTGGCGGCCTTCCCAGGTGAAAGCAAACTGGTCCTGGCTTTCAGGATCAATATCAATAGAGAAAAAGGCATTAGATAAATCCAGTACATAATGGCATGTGCCCAGCTCATGGCTGAGCTGGTCTAGGAGGCCAGCTATATTAGGAATGGCTGCAAAGAGAGGGGGTCTCTGGACCACTTATTGAGGTCTCTGGATCTACAGTCATGTGCTGTGTCCCATCCTACTTCTGGACAGGCCACACAGGTGGGCTGTAGGGGCTGTGGGCCAATCTGACAATGTTCACCTTAGCCAATTCTTCTATGGCTTCCCCAATCTCCTTATATCCTCCTGGAAGGTGGTGTTGTTTGGTGACCACTATTCTATGAGAAGTAGGAAGTGACACAGTGGGATGTCTGGCATGCCCCCTCAAAACGGCCTTCACAACCCATATTTGGAGGCAAAACTCCCCGAGGTGCATTCCAGCTTGATTGTCAATTCCTAATACATGTTCAGGGACAGGGGAAACATACACCTCATAGGGGCGTGGTGGTGAACACCCTACTCCGAGAGTCAGTGTTACAGTTCACACCCAAGTGGACTGTCCTCTGTAGCCATCAATGGCACTCGTGGGACCCCTAAATCTCTCTGGGTTACGATAAATAAGAGAAGATTCTGCATGCACAAGTGTCAACTAAAGCCAACACTCTTTCTACATTCTCTAGGGACCAATAAATAGCAAGTTCTACATGTGGCCTCCAGTCCCCACTGGGTCCCTATAAGCAGGTCCCTCCATGATCCCCCCCCCCCATGCTATCCCCATGGATTGTCCTCCAGATGGGCCAGAGGCAACTCCACTGGTGAGGCAGCCATGAAGTCAGCCAAGCAGGGCAAACATCGGCTCTGGGAGCCCTAACGGGACTGTTCCAGTTGATGGTATCCATTCTAATGTTTGATAGTAGATGTCATTATAGGCTGGAAGTGGTGCTCAGGTTTCCATTGTTGTCACAGACTTACAAGAATGTGATTAAACTTTCCATCTATCTTATCTTTATCTACCCCAGCCTTTACCAGATCCTCGCATAGTTGTTTGTCAGTTACTTCCACTGGACTTTCTGCTTATGTTTCACAGTTCGATTCTCTCCCTTTCTTCCTTCCTTGTCCTTCTTTTCTACCTGTCTTATTACTTCCCCTTGCCTCAGTAGCTCTACTTCCCCTAGGTTGGCAACAGTCTGTGCCACTTGTACAAAACTGTCCACCTTGGTGGAAAAAATAGGTATTGGGGTGCCAAAGTAAACCATGAGTGCTACTTGCACATTCCCATGGTAAATCTTTCCACATCCGGCCCACTGAACTGTGGGTTTTAGAGGGGGCATCACATGCGTAGCTCATGGATGAACTACTGGATTCTAGTAAACTGGTCCAGAGGGGTTAGAGGAGGGTAGATCCCTTTCATTAGGCCACACTACCCTACAGGCAGCCATTAGTCACACAAGGAAGGTAGTTGTGTGACCGGCTTGAGCTCTGGCCCAGCAATTTTTTTTTTTTTTTTTTTTTTTTTTTTTTTTTTTTTTTTTTTTTTTTTTTTTTTTTTTTTTTTTTTTTTTGTCTCAAAGAGGGATGGGTGATGACGGGGCATATATGTTTTACTTCGTCCCCCATAAGCAAAATGCCATCAGTCCCTTTGTCCCACAGCCACAACAGGCACCCTGCGATGGAGTGGGACCATTCTGTCTGAACTTAGCAGCCAGCTCTGCTGGCTTTGCTGGGGTGTAGGGGCCCACCACAGTGTGCGAGGTCTGCTGGCGGCGGCCCTGGGGCGCTCTGCGGCTCCCATGGCTGTCGGGTCTTGATTTTCTAATCAGAAGAGCCGTAAGTTTCCCTTCTGCCTGGATGGCCTCCCCGCCCTCATCTATTATGATTCTTCATCTGAGTCACTTTCACTTTCAGCCTTGGGTTCCCACCTGTAAGGAAGGATTCCCGTCAGACTGTGCCACGATTGCCTGTATATGGGTGGATGCTAGTCACTGTCCCCGTACACTGGCAAAGCGGCACGCTAGGTCCCCTAATTGCTCACTGGTCTGTTCTAATTATCTCCCTAGAGTATCCTTATTGTCCGCATTAGGAGTCACATGTCCCTTTCTAGTTCCCGTTCCTCTTCTAGTGCACAGTGCGCCTCTGCCTCTCCCTGTCTCTCAGTTTCCCTCTGCAGTGCTGGCCACACCAGCCCACTGACAAGTCTTCTTCCCTGGGGTCCACTGACTTCTCACGTGCTGCATGGCTTGTAGGTGACCAGTGGGAGTTTCAGCGGCATCCCCTCAATTCTGTGGCAGTCCCCATGTGTCAAGAAGGTTTGCCACCTTGTACCACAAAGAATTTGCTAGAGAGCCCAGGATTCCTCCCAGCACCCCACAACTTGGCATAATGTCACCCACAGTCGTCTCAACTTGGGGAGTTTTCAGGGTATCTGAATCCTGCTGACAACTACACCGATTGTAATGCAGACGGTCATGCCTAAGGTTCTCAACTGCTCATTAAGATAAGCCGAAAAAACCACAAGCAGGACCGGATGGAGAAGACATGGCCTCTATTACTCACCCTACAGGGAGCACGGACACCGTTGGTGAAGCAGGACTGTGCCTCCCTGGCTCCGAGACTTGTTTAAGAAAATCCGGGACAAATGGAGCGTATATGTCCTGCGCATGACCCTAAACCACATGACCTCAGTGTGTACGTGCAGAGAGGAAAGGTCAAGAAGCAGTCAGGGGACAGAAAGACCCTCCCAAAAGGAAATAAGGAAGGAATTACAACCCATTTCCAAAGCAATGCACATTCCTTCTGACCGGGGACCCAGAGGACCCAGGGACCCAGAAGGGGGGCTGGAAGAGCCACGTCCAGCAGGACCCCACACTATATCTTGGTAATTTTGAATCTTTTCATGATCTACACAAAGTTTTTTTAATTTATCTTTTTTAATACTATATATTCTGTGGTATTTTCTTCCCAGAGGATTAAAAACATTTCTTTCAAAAATTAGATTTTAAAAGAAAATAAGTTTAAGTAAATATAAGCACATAGATAAACAAAGAAAAAATATTCACTCACATTTATTCTAATGTACTATTTTGGTTTAAAATACTGTGTAAAATAATAAAAGGGAAGCCACTTGGAAATGGAGTCAGAGCTGCTATCTTGGAGGAGCTGACTTGCATGTTTTACTTTTCAAACTTTTTGAATGTTTAAGCTGGGAAAATAACCTTTGGACTGAGCCTAAAGCAACAGTGTATTCTAAACAACTCTTTCAAAAGCTAACAGGAGAGCAGACATCCTTACTACTGGACTGAAAATTAAAGACATCCTTTAGAATTAGCACCATAATGTATAGTTAAAGAGTAACTTCACTTGTTTACACCTATAGAAATTCCTCTTTGTCTTATTAACACCAGTAGAAGTACTTACCATTTTTCATGTAATTATTTCCCTTCCCTGTCCCGTCAAAACCAATGCCTTCACCTCTAATTGGAACATATTAGGATTTCAGCCTGAATCAGTGCTTCCCAATGATATTTTTTTTAAGCTCAAATTAATGCTTGTTTCCTCTTACATTGGCCCTCTATATTTAGGATAGCATTCTATGAAAATTTTGTTAAAACTAAAAGTCTTGATATCATTTGAAAAATACATTTTATATGTGAGAATTCAGTGGGTGAACTTGCCATCAACACACATTTAAAAATGAATACTAAATAAAACCAATACTCTTCTAGACAGAGGATACACCAAAGCATATAAAAGATCTTACTGCTCTAAAGTTATCTGCAGCTGAGATAAAGAAACAAGCAAATTAATAGCAATAGAAGGCTTGAGGAGTATGATAAAAACAATACTCTGATCTTCACTTCACATACATTAATTTTATTTTATCCTCATGAAAACATTAAATAAAGAAGAGGGGAAAAGCACATGAAATGAGTACTATACTTATCTACTTTTTACAAACAAGATACCAAGATCCCAAGACTTCACTATCCTACAGCAGGGGTGCCCAACCTTTTGGTGTCTCTGGGCCACGCTGGAAGAAGAAGACTTGTCTTGGGCCACACATTAAATACACAAATACTAATGAACACTGATGAGTAAGAAAACGATCTGTGCATAATTTTTGTGATATCTGCCACCACAGGTAAGCAAAAAAGTCCTCACATAATAACCCTAATTGTGCAGAGGCCCTTTCAATACTCTTTTAAAATCATTGAGCAGATCCCAAGTCTGTGATCACTAATATAGAAAATGTACATGTCTAAGTAATAAAACTTAGTATAAAGCTTAGTAAGAGAACTAAGAAATGTTTTAAGTCAACTTAGAATTTTGTGTTGGGCCACATTCATAACCATCCAGGGCCTCATACTAATTAGTGGTTGGACCTGCATTAACCCCACCCAATATAACTCTGAAGCCCACACTTGAAACATTACAACATATTGATATGGTTTCAATAGGAGGATAAAAAGTAAAAAGTAAATACATCAAATGATTGAAGCAAAGAACATTTCCTAATCAGCAAAAAAACAAGCAAGCAAAATACAACCAAAGACATTGAAATTAAGAACAATCTGACAGTAACCAGAGGGGAGGTGGGAGGGGATAATGGGGGGAAGGGGAGAAGGGTTTTCGGGAACTACTATAAAAGACACATACATGGACAAAACCAAGGGAGGCGGGTGGAATCAAGGGAGGGAGGCGGGTGGAATCAAGGGAGGGAGGCCGGGATGGCTGCGGAGGAGGGGGAGTGGTGGAGGGTAAGTGTGGACAACTATAACTGAACAAGGATAAAATAAATTTAAAAAATAACATTTCCAAAGGCCCTAAGCATGTATTTCACATCTGATAAATAAAGAGTTATTTACACAAGAAAATCAGTGGTGGAAGGACTAGAAGCACGGAACAATCTATGACGTAACTGAGAAGGACAGTAATTCAGCAGATCTGGAGTAATAGGCAGTGTGTCTGCTCAGAGGGTGGCAGGTGAGGCAAGAGGTGGAAACTGGAATGCAGTCCTGCAGAGGCTTTGCTACCAACCCAGACAACCTTAGCATTTCCCTCAGCTTAAAGAAACCTGGCTGGAGGCCCCTGACTTCCCTTTGCTTCGAGAATTTTTACATTAGAAAACTTGTAATTGCAAATTTTCGGTACCCCTTTGAGATGTGTATCTTTTCTTCGCCTCTTGCTACTTTTATAACCCATAAATGTGTTTCATAAGGACCTGGAAAAGATTCCTTTGAAATGTAATCATCATGAATGATAATGCCCCTATCTCCCATTCTCTGTGGGAGAGTAGAAATTTCACTTGGGTAAGCAACAATTAACAACCACAGATAGCCTAATCGCTTTGACCAAACTCTCCCCTAAAGTCTTTTCTATTAGCTCACTCTAGTGTTTAAAAATCCTCTAGTCTTCCTGTGGTTTCCATGGCGTTGATTTCAGTCTCATTTCTGATTACAGTAGTGTTGACCCTGTCACAATTGTCTTGAACAAAGTCTTCCTTGGCTGTTTTATTCTGTCTGGGACAACTTTTCCTTGACCTTGTTAGTATATAAGTTTAATTATTGCCATGAAACTTATAGTAAAAGATATGCATCCACTTGCAACAGCTAAATTTTAATGTCTATGCCTGTATTACAAGAATGAGTGTGTGTGTGTGTGTGTGTGTGTACACATTATCCTCTGGCCGGGTAGTAAGCAGGTATTTGAGGTTTGGCTATGTATTTGAAACAAGTATTGTTTGAAACATGTATTGTTTGAAACAATAAATTTTCCAGGGACAAAAAGAAAATACTGAGGAGTTATAGAATCAGGATTCTAGATAGGCTCTCAGAGTCAGGCACTGCCTGCCTGTCAGAAAATATTAGTAAGGCCAGGAGTCTGTCATTTGATGGATAGACTCATAAGGACATGTCTCTGAAGGGATAACATAGATCAAAAGATCAGTTTATGAAGAGGGAAGTGAAGTGGCAGATTGCAAGAATGATTAGCCAGATGTCCACACTTCAAGGTGTCTGTCCAAGTGAGAACAACAGGTAGCCTGGGTCTCTCTTTGAAATGTAATGTGCACAGATATCTTTGAGATGGGTGGGGGGGAGTTTATACTTGAACTAGCAAGAACAGCAGCAGCACTACATTGCCTAATATTAATGTAGTGATGATTAAAGCACGGCCTGAGTGGGCTTTAGAACTAAGGTGCTATGGGCAGTTTTCGTTCATACCAGTCTAAAGTGTATACTTCAATTTAAAATTTATTGACAGTGCTTTGAAGATGAGAAAATTATGTATATTTATAGTTCTCTCATATTTTCCTTTCTCCCCAATTTATTATTAATATTAGTAATTTAAATATTCAAAACATTTTAATGTTGAATTCTGTTGATATTTTGATTTCTATAGATTTTTTACTACTTATGTAAGTATCTGAAATGAATTCAGCATTCAAACTATACATTTTATCCTGAACTTTCAAGGATTAATTCAACCACTGTTTGTCTAATGGTCTCATAAGAAAACCCTTATTTTTTTCTAAGAAATTTCATGGATTTGGTCATTTTTAATGAATTCTTTTATGTTTAAAATGTACTTTCATGGTATATACACTATATAACTGTTATTTATACTTGATGAATAACCTTGTTTGGTTAACATTTACCATTTTAGAATTTCTTTCTCTAAAATTTTGAACATATTTCCCTTTGTTCTTAAGCAGTCAGTATTTTTGAGAAAGTTTAATAACAATCTACTTCTGCCTGGATATCCACAAGATTATTTCTCATCAAATGCAATGACTTTCTAGAATAGATCTTAATGATTACTATTCTGTATGTTTTAATAAACATTTTATTTTATAATATATTTAGATTCTTTTTTTAAAAGATCAAAGATAGTACATTTTATATTACTATACACTTGTCATGACTAAGGAATTGATTCTTGTTTTTTGCTGTTAATGAAACTCCACACTTTGCTCATATTTCATTAGCTTTTCTCTAATGTTCATATTCTGTTCCATAATTCCATTCATGATATCACATTACATTTAAAGTTTATTTTCTCTTAGTCCTCTTTAGTCTGTGACAGTTTATTAGGCTTTGGTGGTGGTGGTGGTGTTGATGACCTTGAGTTTTGAAGAGTAGTAGTCAGGTGTTAAGTATAATGTCCCTCAATTTTGCTTGGTCTGTTTTTTTTTTTTTTTTTTTTTCTCCTGGTTAGACTTGTGGTATGGATTTTGGAGAGGATTGCCTTAGAGATGAAGTGCCATTTTCAACACATCATATCAAAACTACATAGTATCTCCATAACTTGTTATTGTTGACATTGGCTTTGGTCACCTAACTTAGTGCAGATTTCTCTACTACAAAATTTCTTTTTTCTCTATCCTTTTCATGCTCTACTTGTGATAGTTAATTTTATAAACTTTACTGGGCCACAAAGTACCCGGATATTTGGTCAAACATTACTCTGGAAGTTTCTGTGAGGGTATTTTTTCATATGAGTTTAACATTTACATCAACAGACTACGTAAGTCAGAGTGCTCTCCCTAAGGTGTGGCTGGGCCTCATCCAGTCAATGGAAGGCGGAGTAAGAGAGTACTCTTCCTGTGTGACTGCTTGAGCTCGTTCTTTGCTCTTTTCCTGCCTTTGTACTCTAATGGAAATGTCAGCTTTTCCTGGGTTTTGAGCCCATTCAGACTGGAAATAACACCATTGGCTCTCCTAGTTCTGTGGCCTCATGACTTGATCTGGGACTATACCATGAGCTCTCTTCGGTCTTTAGCATGCTGACTGTAGATCGTGAACTTGTCAGACTCCTTGATTCTTTTTTCTAGAGAACCCGACTAATACATTATTCTTTGGAAGCAAGTCACTAGAAGCAGGGAGGTGGACAGATGTCACTGGTCAGAGCTAGGAACTAATGGTGTGTGCACTAACTCTTGTGTATACAGCTATCTATTTTGTATTTATTCACATATGTCTCTTTGAAGCTAAACTTTGTCGTAATATCTCAGAACCCAGTCTGGTACCACAATTATTTATAGATTCCCTCTCCAGCAGTGAGAACCCTAGCTCCCGTCATCTGCCATTTATCAGTTATTTGTCTAATCAATATATACACAGACATCTCCTTTTATGTAAAATTTTGCAGTTTCTAAACAAAATATCATTTTCCAAAGTTACTTAGTATAACGCTTTCTTTCATACCCCTTCAGAAGAAGTTATGCCATACATTGATCTGTACTATAGTTGTATTCTTTTGACACAGTATGCACTCCATTTGTTATATTTAACTGAAACATATTGATAATGCTTATTTAATCTTTAATTTCATTTCATGGTATACAGTATAACAATTTTCATGTTTTTCATCTTTTTCCTTTCATATCTTTTGATATTTCCAAATTTGTTTTCTAGTTAAGATTTTGTTAATCATGCATGTTCTAAATTTTTACCATCACATGTTTATCTGTGATTTAAACTTACCTTAGCTAACTCTTTATTTTACTAACTCTTACCTTACTAACTCTTTATTTTTATTTATTTATTTTCATTTTTCAATTACAGTTTACAAAAATTATTAGTTTCAGGTGGATACCCCAGTGACTAAACATTACATATAACTTACAAAGTGATCATCCCAATGAATCTCACACCAATCTGACTTCACATGCAATTATTAGAATATTATTGGCAATATTCTTTATGCTGTACTTTACAGTCACATGACTATTCTGTAACAACCAATTTGTACTTCTTAATCCCTTCACTTTTTTCACCTATCCTCCCAATACCCCTCCCATCTGGCAACTATCCAAATGTTCTCTGTATGATTCTGTTTCTGTTCTGCTGTTTTGTTTTGTTTTGTTTTAGATTCAATTATTGGTAGTATATATTTATTGTAATTTTATTGTTCATACTTTTGGCCTTTTTTTCTTTCTCTTCTTAAAAAAAGACCATTTAACATTACATATAATACTGGTTTTATGGTGATGAACTCCTTTAGCTTTTTCTTGTCTGGAAATCTATATGCCCTTCATTTCTAAATGGTAGCTTTGCTGGATAGAGTAATCTTGGATGTAGGTTCTTGCTTTTCATCACTTTGAATAGTTCTTGCCACTCCCTTTTGGATTGCAAAGTTTCTGTTGAAAAATCAGCTGACAGTATTAAGGAACTCCTTCGTAGGTAACTAATTGCTTTTCTCTTGCTGCTTTTAAGATCCTCTCTTGAGTGTGCTGTGTATTGGTGTGGGCCTCTTTGGGCTCTTCTTGATTTGACTCTCTGTGCTTCCTGGATTTGTATGTCTATGTCCTTCATCAAGTCAAGTAAGTTTTCTGTCATTGTTTTTTCAAATAAGTTTTCAATTTTTTGTTCTCTAATTTCTCCTTCTAGCACCCTCATGATGAGAATGTTGGTACACGTGTAGTCCCAGAAGGTTCTTACACTATCTTCATTTTTTTATATTCTTTTCTCTTTTTGCCATTCTGATTGGGTGTTTTTTGTTCCCTTATCTTTCAAATCTCTGAATTGATCCTCAGCCTAATCTGCTACATTTTTGATTCCTTACAATGTATTCTTCATTTCAGTGAATGTATTCTGCAATTCTCTTTTATATGTTTGTCTTTTAATCTTCACTTTTATGTTTCTTATTTCTTTAAGTTCTCATTAAGTTTACCTACTGTTACCCTAAATTCATTGAATATCTTTATAATCAGTGTTTTGCACTCTGCATCTGGTAGATCATTTGTCTCCATTTTGTTTAGTTAGTTTTCTGGAGTTTTGTTCTGTTATTTTATTTGGGATGTGTTTCTTTGTCTCTTCATTTTGGCTGCCTCCTTGTGTTGTTTCTATGTTTTAGATAGAGCTGCTATGTCTCCTAGGCTTGGCAGAGTATTCTGTAGGGTCCAGTGACAGAGCCTCCCCAATCACCCAAGTAGAGCACCTGAGGTGTGCGCCTTCTGTGGGTTGTGTACACCCGCTTGTTGAAGGTGAGCCTTGATTGCTGTTAGTCTGTCAATGGGAAGAATTAACCACCAAGCTGATCAGCTGCAAGGACTGGCTGCAACCACAGACAGCCAACCTCTGACCACCATGGAGAATCAGCTGTGAAGAGACAACCCCACAGAGCAGGACTTACTTCAGTGGCAATCCAGGGTTTGGTGAGTCCACCTCTTGATTGTTTTGTTTGTGGAGGTGGTTAGGTGGATGTGCTTTAATGTGGTCTGAATCTATTCACTGGGTGTACTGGCCCTGGGACTCAGAGGAAGAGCAGGCCAAAATCAGTCTCCACGTGTTTCCTTTTCAAGGCCAACCAGATTGAGCTATAAAGTAATTTATTTATTTATTTATTTCCTGTTTGAGAACATTTGCCCTTTAATTTGCATTTAAAATCAGTTTCTTTAAATATCTCAGTTACAAGTTCTCAATAGTGAAGACAGAGTAGATGCTGCAGGCACTCAGTATTAGCTCCCATCCCTTCCCTCCACCCCATCCCCAGGCTAGCTCCTAGCTCAAGGAACAAATGGGCACTCCGCATAAAAATGGCTCATGGTGTCAAGTGTCAGAAGCCTCAGGCCTGAATGCAGTTGGACGTAAAGCAATGAAGCCCGGTAACTTTCAACAAGATGGGTGCATTTAACCACATTCCAAGAATTCCAGTGACTGCCCAGCTGGGCAGTCCCTTGGAGGTAAGTCGGCTGTATCCATGTACTGGGGACCTGGGGCTGGTTTCCACCCCGGTCCGTCCTCCCCCACACCTGCATTCTGCAGAGGAAGAGCTAAGGCCCCCTTCCTAAGGGCCAGGATACAGGAAGAAGCAGAACGGCCTCTTCAGTCCACATGCTTACACGAATGGACTTGAAAGGCTCAAGTCAATCGGAGCCAGTGCATAGGTAGCCTCCCTCACCCTGTCTCTACCAGGCTCCAGCCCACCCTCCACTGCCATGATGTGCTGGAAACAGCTCTAAATGAGAAATGTGCTAGAACGGTTCCTAGCGACCTGGAAAGGCTGACACAGCCACAGCTGTGCGTGACTGCACCACAATGGGTCTTCCTGGTGTGAGGCTATGGCAGAGTCTGCGAGGGCAAGCCTGGGGTCTGCTCCTCGTTTACAACTGCTGACCTCAGGGGGAACCTGCCCTCTCCCCCTCAACACTGCCAACACCCAGATCCTGGCCTGTGCTTCCTGGAAGAGGTAGAAGAGGCATCTTAAGTCAATGACAGCTGAGAATGAAGGTGCATTTAAGAAGCAGAGCAGCACCTCTTGGCCGGTGGTCAGTAACCCTCCACACAGGTAGAATCAGGTGAGAATGTGCCCAGCCAGGACAGAGGCTGCTCTGAGCTTGGGAAGCACAGCACTCCCCTAGGCAGCTCTGGGAGAATACACTTTCAAATGACTGAAACTTAATCACATGGTCCCCAGTGGTTTCCCTATAGTATATATACTGGCACAGGGGAGAAGCAAAATTACCTCTGCAGAGGGCTAATGGAAGAGAGGCAGGCATGTTAATGAGCGTCCGTGAAGGCTCTCTCCCTCCCCCAAGCCTATGGAAATAAGATACTCGAGTGTGGAGAGGGGAGCAGGGAGGCAGAGAGCCATAGGAACACCACGAAAGACCTGCGACTGCTGGTTACAGAGTGCCCTGGCTTCCTGCTGGAGGCCCGCAGCATGTGCCTGTCTGTCACCAGGCTACCCGGGACCCGTGTGGGGACAGGGAGAAGACTGGACATTGACATCAGTGTTGCGGTAGCCACCCCACGGGGCCTGGTGGTCCCTGTCATCAGGAACGTGGAAACTATGAACTATGCAGACATTGAGCGAACCATCAGCGAACTGGGAGAGAAGGCCCGAAAGAATGAACTCGCCATTGAAGACATGGACGGCGGTACTTTCACCATCAGCAATGGAGGCGTTTTCGGCTCCCTTTTTGGAACACCCATCATCAACCCCCCCCCACCCCCCGCCAGTCTACCATCCTGGGTATGCACGCAATCTTTGACAGGCCCGTGGCCGTGGGAGGCAAGGTGGAGGTGCGGCCCATGATGTTCATGGCATTGACCTATGATCATCGGCTAATTGACGGCAGAGAGGCTGTGACTTTCCTTCACAAAATCAAGGCAGCGGTGGAGGATCCCAGAGTCCTCCTACTGGACCTTTAGGAGGAAGCCCTATCCCTGACGCATTGACCACGCAGGAACTATAAAGTAATTTATGATGGCTGCTACTTGCCCTGGGTTTGAAGTTGCCCATGAGAGGCCAAGCTGTGAACAAGCGCTGGCTGCCACTAGTGCCAAACATAGGTCCACTGAGAGAGGTATGGGGTGTAAGAAGTAAGGCCAGATGCTGCTTGTTTAAAAGATTTTAGGAAAGTCTGAAGCATGAGCCAATATAGGTGACTTGTATGCAAAAGACCCTGGAAACAGGTTGGCTTGGCCTGAAAGTTGGGTGGGCAGGGCCTCAGGGATCTCTAGGGAGAAGGAAACAGTGTGAATCAGGTTGATGGAGTCTCAGGTAAGATGTTGCCTGCTGACTCTGTATGGGGATGACTCATCAAAGGAACACTGGCCCCTGCCGAAACTTCTGTCTGGGAGAAAGCTGTTCCCCTCCAGCTCTCACTCTGATACTGGACAATTTAGTTCCTCCTTGTATGTCCCTGGTACCTTTCAAGCTGCTTCCCCTCTGCTGGAGCTCAGAGGGAGTTAGTCCAAATAAATTCATGCACGGGCCTTTCAAGAGGAACTGCCTGGGACTCCAGAAGTTTCCATCTTCCTCAGCCTCAATCCTTGTGGAATTTTACAGAAAGAATCTTCGGGGACTTCTTGTCACTGGAACCCTGGGCTGAGGTGCATGGTATGGGGCTAGGACCATTTGCTTTTCAGGGGGAACTCTGCAGTCAAGTTATCTATCCCAATTTTTATCTGCTATACATGGGTGTTAGACCAGTCTCTTTTGCATCGTTGTCCCTCCTACCAGTCTCCATGCAGCTGCTTCTTTAATTTCCTTGTTGTGGGATCTCCATTCAGCCTGATTTCAGGAGGTTCTAAACAATGGTTGTTCTGTAGTTTGGTCGTAATTTTGACATGGTTGTGAGAGGAGGTGAGTACCACATTTACATATGCCACCATCTTGACCAGGAGTTTCACCACCTTTTTAAACATACCTTCTACTTGGTTGTATAATTTTCTCAGAATTCTGCATTTCTTTTTTGATTTTTTTCCCAAGAGAATTGCAAATGCAATTTCTCTGAAACTGTATGAAAATGTTTTTTATTCTGAAATTTTAATTTTTCTTAAGTAATTGGTTCTTCAATTGGCCTTATGTTCATATTCTTTTCCTCCTTGCATTTGCAGTTTCTATTAAACTTTCCTTATTAATTTGTTTTTATTATTCTTATTTTGAATAGCTAGAATTATTAAACAATTGTGTGGGAGTTAGCAATATGGAGTTTTGTGGAAATCCCATAGATACTATTTTGTGATGATTAAAACTTTTAAACAATACAGTTGCTATATATTTTGAGAGTGGCTATGTGTATAAGGTGTGTGTGCATGGTATTTATAAAATAATACATGTTGTATTATTCATGCCAAATACATATGTGCTCATGAATGCATGTAATAATTAAAATAATGAGATTGATGGAATAAAGATTAAATGATCACTTAGTTTTTATTTTTTTAATTAAGATAGCTAATACATTCTTATACATTTAACAGAGGACTCTTGTTTTCTTTTGTTCATTAAAACTGTAATATCTGTCAGAGTACCAAATATTTGAAGAAGAATAAAATGATAAAGCCTTTGATTTTAAGATGACCGATATGAATGAGCCTCATCCTAGTGGTCTACTAATTTGATAATTTGTATTTTTATGTCAATCAATTTTCTTTACTACATATTGGTATTCAATTACTTTTACTTTTAAAACAGTTTTAGATAGCTTATAAATAGGACAAAGCCAATGAAGGTTTAAGCAGAGAAACAAGTCTGATGAAGACATAAATTGGCAAGACAGTTTAGGCCATTAGCTACATTCAGGTTTTAAGGCAAATTATATAATGTACAATGATTTATTTTATTTTATTTTATTGTTCAAATACAGTTGTCCCCTATCCCCCCCATTACTCTCTCCTGCCCTACCCACCACCCACCTCCCACATTCAATCATGCTTCCCACTGTCTTTGTCCATGGATCTTTTATACATGTCCCTTGACTTGACCCTTCTGTTTACTTCTTCCATTATTCTCCTCCTCCGTCCCCTCAAATCCCTGCCAGTTTGTTCTTTATTTCCATGCCTCTGGTTCTATTTGCTTGCAATGATTTTTTTTTTTTAATCACATTGGTTATTGATATTGGAAGCCCCTCCAGTGAAAAAATTACTATTTACTTCTCCATTGCAGTTTATGATTGTGTTACTGTGTTGAGAATATAATCCTAAAGAAACTGAGTTTTGCACATTGCTTAACAGGAAAATGCTGCTGTGCAAAACACATATTACCATACACATCTGAAGTCCCTATATATTGTTCAGCTTCTGAGCAAAATCATGCTTTCTCTGCCACTAATTAAGGAATAATCTTGGATAGTTTCCTTCAAAGTGAGCACCCTCATATGAAAACTCTAGTGTAAAATATGTTTCCTTTCAGGTCTAGAATTCTGTGGTTTTTAAATACCTTTTGGAATATCAAAAGATAATAGAATAGAAAAAAACATTATAAGGCATGATAATGTGTGATAGAAATGCTATTTCAATTAACATTAACCTTAATATTTATTGAACCTTTTTCTCTTTTTCTTTCATATATAGTTCTTCTTTTTTATCCTTTATTTTTAACCAATCATTTAATGTTTTTTTATCCTTATATTTTTCTCTCCCATCTTTTTCTTTTTTTCTTTCTTCTTTCCTTCCTTCCTTTCCATGGTAATTAAAAACTAAAATCTGGCCTGGCTGGTGTAGCTCAGTGGATTGAGTGTGGGCTGGGAACCAGACAGTCCCAGTTCGATTCCTGGTCAAGGCACATGCCTGGGTTGCGGGCCACGTCCCCTGTGAGGGCCATGTGAGAGGCAACCATACATTGCTGTTTCTCTCCCTCTCTGTCTCCCTCCCTTCTCCTCTCTCTAAAAATAAATAAATAAAATCTTAAAAAAATAAAATAAAATAAAAACTAAAATCTGAATAATGAAATATCCAATGTGCACATGTACTATCTTAGCATGTGACATTGTCATTGAAATATATTAAATATGATTATTTCTCAGTCTTTCTCAACTAAACAAGTTGTAATTCTACTTTTCTATTTTCTTAGTAAGTTATTTTTCCTTTCTTTCTCAGAGCTTAAACTTGTTCTCATCCTTAAAGTCTCTCTTCTCGTATTCTATATATTATGAATTTTACTTTCCATTCTACCTAAATGTATCTATAATCCTATAAATTTTACCACTCTCTCGGCTAAGTTAATTTTCAAATTATGAGATCCTCTGACTTGGGTAACTGCAACAGCCTCGTAAGCACGGCCACTCATTATCTTCTTACCCATTTCCACCCACACAAGCTACTCTCTGCTGTGCAGCTATTAGCATACTTTTCCAATTGGATCAATCCCCCCCCCCCCACAGAATAATGTTCCAATAGCTTACTCTGTCACTTGCAATAGGGTTCATAGTTCATACATGTCTATAGCAGTCTAAAATACCTGGCACTTGGCTGCCTGTGGGTTTCAACACCAACAGCTCCTTTTATGCTTAATTCTCTTCCGTTGTAATGGCCTTTGTGCCCATCTTCAAATTTGACAAGCCATGATCCTGACTCAGGGTCTTCAAACAATTGTTAGGTTTGCCTGTGATACTCTTCTTTGAGACGGCCATATTGCTATGCCTCTCACTTTCTTCAAGAGTCTGCCTAATGTCTCTGTTTCATAGAGAGTTTTTTTTCTGGCATAGATCACCATTAGACATATATTTACTTGTTTATTTATTTATGAGTTTCATTCAGTAGCTTGCATGTAAATTCCATGAAAATAGGGACCTATTGCTGACTGTTTAATGCCCAGGAAAGTTTAGATATACAGTAGGTGCTAAATTGGTGTTTATTCAATAAATAAATAAAATAATATCTACCTAATACTTTTTAATATTTCACATATGTGCTCTAAGTGTGTATGTGTATTCTAAATTAATTGTTACTTAAAATTATTTAATGGAAAATTTGAACAACCTCTTTTCTCAGTTGAATTAGACTCATTTATGTTTTGATAATAATAAGCAACCGAACCCTTCTGTGACATATGAAGAGAACTTCATTTTTTTATTCAGTTAGTCAATGAGTATGTTGCTTACTATTAGTCTATACAATGTTCTAAGTACTCCAGTATAGCACCAAACAAGAAAATGTCTCTGATCCCTTGAAAGGTGTTTTAGTTGGATGGAGTCAATAATAAACAAACAAATAAGTAAATATACAAACAAATATCTCTGATAAGATACTAATAGTTAAAATAGGATGTGCTGGTGCAGAAACAAGTCTCAGCTCAAAGTCAATAATTGTCAATGGCTGGGTATGTCCCTGTTTTTAATACACCGTCATGGAAAATTACCGCTTGTTCCTTTGGAGAAGGCTGGGAGAAAGTTTTGCACTAAATTTTTTTGCAGTGTACCAGGATTCTTCCTCAACAAATCCAGTTGCTTCTTTATTCTGAGGAGCTTTGAGTCTTTTAAATTGCTCAAGTCTGGAATTACTTTAGAAACTGTGTTTTTATTAGGGTGATTGAAACTAGACTTCCCACTAATAGGATCTAACTATAAAGAGTCCAAAAATTATATCATTTCATGTCTTTTTGAATAGATGTTAAGTTTTATAAATTAGTTCAGCAGAAATCATTAATATTTGATGAATGTAGGCAAGGACAATGTGATAAACTATTTACTCTTTTACATAAATGATTTAAATAGGTAACAGTGTTTCCTATTAATATTTTCTATATATAATATCTGAATGAGCAATGATCTTCTGGCATTCCTTGGAGAAAAGTATCTGATTTAGGTGTTATCCTCAAAGAACTGCTTGGTTTTAAGACTCAATATCTGTGACAGTATATTTATTTCTATCACCTACCAAATCTTTTGAAAAGTATTGGAGGAGAAAATAACCTGGCAGGAGACATGAAAAATAATAATGGAAAGCCTGTCATGTGACCTAAGAGAATTACATACTGAATGCAAACTGTATACTAGAGGGGTGTATGTGGAGTTCAATCACAGACATAGAAGAATAAGGGATGATGCCTATGATTGGTTCCATCTATTCTGGTATTTTAACTGTCAGCACATGGCTGACAAGTTCAACAACTGGAGAATGTATCTCTGGCTTAAAACAGAATGTTTTGTTTTGTGTGATTTGGAGGCTGTTTTTCACCTGGACATTTGAATAGTTTCAGAAAAAAAAATAGATATCTATTATTAGTTTCCTGGAATGATAAAAGTGAATTAAATTTACCTGTGACAAATTGTTAAAAAATAAACTGCCTGTTCTTCATATAGCATAGTTTGAAAACTGCATCTGATATGATAAAAATAATATAATGGTGAAGGATATTTAAACATTTTATAGTAACATATGTGCTTTTATTATTTTTACAAATGTGCTTGCATGTGACATGATAATTTTTTCAGATAATTACTCACTATTGATGAAAAACATAATTATTCTTTGAGCAAATGCATGTATAATTTAGTGCCACTTATGTTTCTCCAGCTGCTGCTACTGCAATACCATAGTGTTTTTTTTAT
>PVJI01023426.1:0-23627 GCA_004026765.1 Micronycteris hirsuta
TTTATTTATGTTACCTGTATGGATTTATTATTATTGTAAGATAAATTATTAAATGTATTAAAATTTGTTTTAGTTTCTTATATGGTAAATATCAACAGATAGGGCTCACATAAATGAAAGCTTTTTGAGATCTTTGATAATTTTTAAAAGTGTTAAAGGGGTCTATGACCAAAACACTTGAGAACCACTGCCCTAGGGCTGGAGGAGCAACGATGTGGAAAGAACCAGCGGCATTTCTGAGTGAATGTGAAGACTGAAGCTGGCCTGCTCTCACTCACAGTGAGGCTGTATGTACAAGAGAAGTAAGTTTCTGTGTTACGTCACTATATCATTTTATTATGGCTTCTTGTATTTACCCTGAATATATACACACACACACACATATGTACACACATACATATACATGCATATATATAAGCAATAGTCATACAAGTGGGACATTACTATATCTAAAACTAAACTATGTGGCATTAGTTTGCATGGCAGTAAGGGCACATATATTTTAGGCTAGATAACCCTCAGAACCCAAAGCAGATAACCCTTGTTACGTCATTGTAAAATATTTGGTACAGCTATTACTTGTGATAACCTGGAAGGCAGGTGATGTTCCTATGGAGCCCATAGCTAGAGAACAAGTGGCTAGAAAGAGCTAGAATGTTATTTTGTGTTTACTGCACTCTGTTGCATTTAACAGCATGTTACTATAGGTAAACTCAAGAAAAAATTGACCTATTTACAAGTAGATAAAGAATAAAGAAAGGCTGAAAATGGAAACTGCTGGCATCCACCAAACAAAAGAGACAAAGCTATTATTGCTCAAAGGACTCCCATTAAACCCTCTTCCACTTCAAAAAAAAGAAAAACAAAGGAACCAGCCCTGAGTCAAAACCCGGACTATGTTTTTTATGTGGCCTCAAGGTAACTGCTATCAAAATGAGAAAACAAAGAAAGAAAGTGGTTTCATCGCTATATCCAAGAAAGAACTTCGGCTGTAGTCACAGGCTGTGGAACTGAGTGGACACAAAAAGGGAAGACGCCTACCATATTTTTGAGGAAGTGGTTTCACCCAAGTAACCAAAACCTTGTATTTAAAAAAAAAATAGCTCCCAAGGAGTGTAATCACCAACATGCCACTCTGATGGGGCGATGCAGGACAACAGACGACAGGAAAAACTTCTCGAAGGGCCGGGGGCCTTGGAAGAGAACAGACAGTCACTCCACGAGAGAGAAGCGGGGGCTGCCAATGCGCCAGCCCAGGAAATCGCTGCACTGTCCAGGCAAGAACCTCTGCCATCCCGGCCTCACATCATTTTTATTTGCTATGGCTCAGTGACTACTACCTACAGGTGGGGGAAAGCAGACTTACAGTTGTTTGTATGGAAAATAATACAATAATTAATAAGTAATAACACAAGAATAAACTCTTTGTTTCACACACTCACAACTGTCAACCTACTTTTGCCCACCCTGTATATCGCCAAACTTCCCCTTTTCCAACAGGAGCCTTTATTTCACTCCTTCTGATCTTGTTTTTTCCCTGTTTATTGATGGCAGGAAGGGAAGGCAAGTTGATGTTTAGTTTATAGGTGGCTGAGTATGAGGAGTTTAACCGAGACCAAATAGAGAGAACTGAACTGTACATCAAATAAGGAACGGTTGAATGGAAGAGTTGCGAAGGACTAGGTATGAGACTGGGGCTGTTCCTGGCTTGTGTCCTTTATAACAAACTGGTAAATATGAGTGTTTTTCTGAGTTCTGTGAGCTGTTCTACCAAATTATTGAAACTGAAGAGGGTGTTGTGGGAACCCCTGAATTCATAGCTGGTTGGGCAGACGTATGGGCGGCCCCTGAGACTGGTGAATGATGTTTGAAGTGGGGGCAGTCCTGTGGGACTGAGCCATCAATCTGTGGGGTCTATGCGAACTCTGACTAGTGTCAGAGTGGAAGTCAATTCTTGGACACCTGGTTGGTACTGGAGAACTGGAGAACTGGTGTGGGACATCCCACACATTTAGTATCAGAACTGGTGCCAGAAAAAAATGATACCCCAGGAACTTACCTGCACAGAGGCTGTGGGACCCTAACACTTAGCTTTACATAAACACTTCAGCTTTGCCTCTGCACCCTCCGAACTTCTGCAGTCGGCAACGGAGGCATCGACCTCAGGGTCCGTGGTACTGCCTGCTGTGACTGAGAACCTCTAGGCTGCCATGATGCCGACCTAAGAAGATGTTAACCCGATCTCCAGACCCAGAGTATAGTTGAGGATAGCAAATCAAGTGACTGCACATTCTAAAGAGAGACACCAGATGATTCTACAGATCTTGCTAACAGGGATCCCCAACCCAGTGTTGTGTCTCTTGGCCCATCACTCTGTCCTGGCTGTATCAGAGAAGGGGGAGACTGATCAGGGATCCTGAGAGAGTTCCTGGAGAGTTACATATTTCAGCCTCTTTTCTCCTACCTGCCCCATTATGAGCTACATGAGGAAGAATTTCAGGATTCTGAGTTGTCACTTTAAGTTTCTGAGCCTGAACCAGGCCCAATCTGAGGATAATAGAGATGTATTAAATTGAATGAGACATTAAAGTCTTGATTTAGATTAAACGGAGCTTTTCTTTTTTTAATTAATTTTTTCCCCCAGCTTTTTGGGGACATAATTGGGGACTGGGCTTTTTCATACCTGGAAATGAGATTATCTGTTAGTGTTTTTAAAGTAACGAGAAAAGCTATGGGATCTCCCTCAGCCACTATCCAGAGGAGGAGAGGGAGCCATGATACAGCACGTTTGCAAGGAAACCGAGAGAATCAAATAGCGTTTCATGCCAGTGCTCGCCAAGTGCATCTCACTCAATACATGGGGCGGGGACCAGGTTTGGGCGGGGACCAGGTTTGGGCGGGAATGCCTGTCCGACCGTCTGTCGTGCCTCCCCCAGTAGCCAAGAATCACAGGGAATGGCTGCCACAGCATTTTCAATAGCCATACCATGTGGCAGCAATAGCAACAAAACAATGTATTTTTCTAGTATTCTCTCTTCAAGGCCAGAGCAATTAGAGCCAAGCCCTCAAACTGAGTAAGCGTCAGAGGTTCTGGACTAACTGTGGGAGGAGGACACCGGAGGCGGGAGAAAGATGCTACAGCACAACAGCTGTCCCAACGCAGCGACGTGGAAGACTCAAAGAAAGGCTTTATGAAGCTACCTTCTGGCCGTAAACTCCCTAACTCCACACTTCTCTCACATGGGAATACACTTACATCTTACTTGACTTAATCCTCTCTGACACAATATCCGTAATATGTTAAACACTTCTTTAAATAAGTACAAAAAAGATAAACAAGTCTGTAGAGATATGGACAAAGGAAAGCCAGTAATTCATACAAGAAAGAAACACAAACGGGCACCAAGCATCTGAAGACATACTTAACCTAAGCAGTAACTCAAGACACGCACATTTGAAAAACAAAATACTACTTCTTACATATTAGATGGACAAAATTTTTAAATATGAACTATATCTGGTTAAAAAGAATAAAAATTATATCTGGAAGAAACAAAATCTCTCACTCAACGTTGATGGGACTATTCTTGGAAAGACTTTGAAGAACAGCCTGGAAATAACTACAAAAATTAAAAATGCATTTGTATGTGAACATGTGCACATGTGCACGCATGGGTGTGTAAGTGTGTAACGCACAGAAAAAAGGCCTGGAATATATATAAACGGCTTAATAGTGTTTTTATCAGGATAGGAGGGTCAGTGGAATAGAAGAAGGGTATCAATGAAATATCGCTTTTTATACCAGCACTTAAAATTTTTATAACTGTATATTATTTTTTAATTAAGTATTTCAAATGAAAAATTAGTTACACTAGCTTTTCAAAGCTTAAACAGATAAGCAAAATGTTTTCATTGATTTATTTCCCTTTAAAATAGATGTGTTAGGTACATAGCAGGCATAATCTGTTCAATTTTGAGTAAATTTTGGTAACCTGAACCCTACTTTGTTATAGGGAGGCATTTTATTATTTCACAACCCAAGGAAGGGGGCTTCTTTAGTGGGTAACAATGCAAATACAAGTGATATTTTATATCCCTGGGTAGTACTAAATAAGGCTTGTTTTTAGTAATTAAAGATTAAAAATACAATTTTAGGGATTTGAAATAAAGGTTAAGGAGATGAGCGTTTTTAATAAAAATAATGACTTCTATCATCAGTTTTCGTCTTTTCTTTTTGGCAGAGACTGTCTTCAGTTTTTAAGCGGGTGTGCCAAGGAAATGACCTTCTGCTACCTCCTACTGAAGTCCTTGCCTGTTTTCAGACCAGAACTCATTCCAAGTAACGGCAACTCTTCCAAGAAATCTTTTTTTAAAAAAGCTCAAAGTTTTAAGTACAAAGTAGGTCATTTAAAATATAAGGAGCCCTGATTGAGTGCGGGCCTGTGAAGCAAAGGGTCACAGGTTCCATTCCCAGTCAGGGCACATGCCTGGGTTGCAGGCCAGGTCCCCAGTGAGGGCCATGTGAGAGGCAACCACACATTGATATTTCTCTCCTTTTCTCCTTCCCTTCTCCTCTCTCTAAAAATAAATACATTTGAAAATAAATAAAATAAATTAAAATATAAGGAGACATTCTTACTTGGTCCTCAAAAGACAGAGCCTGGGCAACATCTCTTGGAAACCCATCGATAACAATGCCCTCTTCATCAGGTATCTGCATCAATTTTTGTTTTATCTCTGTAATTGTTGTTTCCTTTTGTAAAAAAATTAAGATGAAAAACCACAGTTAAACTTAGTATACTCACAACTGGTATAAAAACCACAGAATTATTTTTTTAAAAAGCAAATTACACAGCAGTACCTGTGGGGCCAATTCTCCAGTTGTAATTATTTTGGCAATGAGACTCCACTTCCTGTTGCTGCTGGCACTGTGGATCTTCTTTCTCAATAATTCTCCCACTGAAATGTACTGGAATCCATAGCGTTCCGCGATTTTCAGACTCTGAGTACCCTTTCCACTTCCTGGACCACCTAGCATTTGAAACAGGCAAAACTGTGACTTTCTGATACATAAAGAAACTCCCTTTTATACAACTACTACCTTCATCTTGAGATGCAGCTTCTAGACCAGCAGCACCGGGGCGGGCGACTGTCCTGCTCGGGGCCTTCCCACCCCCATTCCCGAATGCAGAGCAAGTGCAGACGAACCAAGGGGAGCAGGGGACTGTCCTGATCAACTGCATTAGACGAAAGTTTGTCCTTGCAGTTGAAACAAACCTTCACTATTTTTCTATGTAAACACTCATATGTTTTCCTCATAAACAGTCTACGTCATACAAAGGACAATGAAGTAACAGATACATGTTTCATGTCAGCAAAGAGTTAATGTACAATACAGCGAAATATAACAATTATTTTTGAACCAGAGGCAAACCGATATTGACACGACTTATCTAAATTTTTCGAACTTTTTCTGTTCATGCCTTATCTCCTTGAAGTTCAAAGAAGTTTTATGCAGTAAATATGCAGACTGAATAAAATAGATTCTTAAGATAGAACAGTTTTACAAAACTAATGATAATTTTGATCTTGTGATACATTAGGGTGAAATAATCAATACTTTGCAATATGACTCAATACTAATCATTGGTAGTTATCATTTATTTTTAAAAACATAAGTACTAAAATAATTATAAATATAGGGCTCAGATTTTACATCCAAATCATATTAGATTATTTTTAATTTCTATTTCTAAATAACCTAGATGAATTGGAATCTAAAGTCTGAACTAATTTCAAAATAAAGCCCAGAGCAACCAGCCCAGTCTGATTTATTTGCTGACAATTATCAAAATGAAATGTTTTCAAAATACTTGAGCATAAATTACTGACTATAGACTAAATCTCACTAAAAGTCAATGTCTAATAGAATGCTTTGGTAATTTCACTAAAATATAGTTGTAATTTATTAAGCAATGTTGAAAATAAAAATTCAATAGAAAAGTGAGTTGATGTTTTACCTACTGATTCAAAATATTAAGTTTTTTTGCATGTATGTCATTTTATATGTAATTATTTAGTAAATTTTTTATTCTTGTGGCAAATAATGTAAGTAAAAGAGAAAACCCAGTGTTTTGCTTTGTTTTTTACAACTGGGTAGAATTAGTCAGCCAGGGCTTATTTCCTCACTAAAAATTTAATGTGCAGGAACCTAAAATTAACTAATATAATGAGATCCATTGCTTAACCCCCATCACAGATAATGTACCTAACAATATCTGGTTTTCACCTTTTTTATTTCTTTATTAAACTTAGGGTAGGGGTTTGTTTACATTTTTGATCATTCTCTTTCTAAGAACCTCTAAATTCTATCCTAATAATTTAATGTTATGTACTACTCCCAGATTAAATTAATTACTTTGTTAATCAGAAGTTTGTTTGGGTTCTAAATAGCTGCTTTTAGCCTATTAGCCTACGGGCAAATTATGGATTGGCTTGAAGAAAAAAAATTATGTGACCACTCCATCAAAAAATTTAAACTGATTTTGCCCTGGCTGGTGTAGCTCCGTGGATTGAGCACGGGCTGGGAACCAGAGGGTCCCGGTTCGATTCCCAGTCAGGGCACATGCCTGGGTTGCGGGCCAGGTCCCCAGGAGGGCCATGTGAGAGGCAACCATACATTGCTGTTTCTCTCCCTCTCTGTCTCCCTCCCTTCCTCTCTCTAAAATAAATAAATAAAATCTTTAAAAAAAAAATTTTAAACTGATTTGATCCCTGAAAAATAAAAGTTATTTTTCATAAGCGGTATTTTCACCCTTAATCTCACAAACCATCAAACTAATATATTATAAAGCCTACTAAAATAAAAAAATTAAACACTAAGAAAGTTATAGCACCTTCACAGAAAAAAATTGTTTATTGTCAACTAATGGAAGCAATAGCAGAAAACAACAAAAAAAATTGATTAGCACAATTGACAGAGAATAGCATTAATTTTCTGGATGAGTTTGGCTACTTACTTACTCTTTTTTAAAAAATATTTATTTATTTATTTATTTATTTAGAGAGGGGAAGGGAGAAAGAGAGGGAGAGAAACATCAATGTATGGTGCTTCTTGCATGCCCCTTACTGGGGACCTGGCTCACAACCCAGGCATGTGCCCTGACTGGGAATCAAACCAGCGACCCTTTGATTCGCAGACTGGCACTCAAGCACTGAGCCACACCAGCTAGGGCTACTTATTTATTCTTTTTTTTTTTTTTTTTAAGATTTTATTTTTTTATTTATTTTTAGAGAGAGGGGAAGGGAGGGAGACAGAGAGGGAGAGAAACAGCAATGTATGGTTGCCTCTCACATGGCCCTCACGGGGACCTGGCCTGCAACCTAGGCATGTGCCCTGACTGGGAATTGAACCGGGACCCTTTGGTTCCCAGCCCGCGCTCAATCCACTGAGCTACACCAGCCAGGGCAACTTATTTATTCTTAAAAATTAATTTTACTTTCTTCTCTCTGAACTCAGAGTGAGCTTAAATTTTGTTCTATTTATTTATCTCTAATACTTACAAATATTAGGATCCATTTAACTCTTAGATTTTAAGATTACATTAACATAAAAGAGATTAGTATCTGTATCAAGAAGGGCACCTTAAAAAAACAGTTCTGTATCTCCAGAAGGGAAATTTTGTTTATTTGAATGTAAAACCATGTAAGTATCTGTACCTCTCCTCCTAGTTTTCCAGGTTGGAAAGTAAAAATTTATATGTTCAGGCACAATTATTTTATAATTCCTCAAAAATCATAAAATGGCTCCATTTTTTTAAGATAACCTAACTTTTGGCTTTTCCTTTCTTCTTCTATCTCAATCCTCTAAAACTTATTTATAATCATTGGTTTTATATCATTCTTGTAATACATAAAATGTTACAATATAGCATGACAGTTTAAAACCAAAAATCACACCCTTATAATGCAAGTTGATTTTACTGAATAAAAAAAAGAACTCTTAAATGGAGGAGATTTGAGCATTTATGTCTTCTCCGAAGATCTTGGTTTACTGAAATATTTTAATCATTTTTATATAAAATTCCCACCCACAAAACATTCGCCTATGGGCTTTTTACACAAAAGCAATTTGATATTACACTTTTTTCATGATTAATTAATCCTCCTTTGTTCATTCCATTAATAATCATTTCATTAAACATGGTAAAATAATTTCCAATTATTCTGTAGCTCTTCTAATAAAGCATTTCTTTGTCTTACAGTTAAGGATCTCAAAATTTTAAACACATACACAAATTCCATTTTTAAGAATAGAGAGAAGTTTATGACACGAGTGACTCCATACACTATATGAATATTTGGACTTTTGGAAAGTTAATTTCTCTATTTCTTTTCTATTACATTATTTTAAACAATTCAGGGTTAAACATATTTGCAATTTCAATTTCATTACACTTAGAGATATACAAATGTCTCTCTTCCTAGTCCGGTGAAATTAAATTCTTGTTACAGTTTGCTGTATTCATTTGCATGCTTTTTTCCTAGTGCCCATCACTGTTATAGTTTCCAGGAGCAGTTTTTCTCTGCATGAAGGCTGTATACATTTTGCCCTCTGTTAACACCTTCTGGCTAGAATAGCTTTGAGTATTTCACATTAGAGTTTTGCTTTCGGTAATCTCTGTGTAAGCCTAGTCAAACTGGAAAGTGACACAACAGTTACATATATTTCATGTTCACAGGTCTCTTCATATTTTTTTATAGATTTTGAGGAAATTCAAATTTGCAAGAGTGGTCAAAAATGCATTCTGGGAAAAATACTTAAAACATTTTCAATATTTATTCCTTGTGAAATGGCATCAGACTGATTTTTCTATATTCAACATAAAATTCATAGTGGCAATTAAAAAATTAACTATTATCATTAATTTTTTAATTAGTTCTCAGATGTTATGTGCTGTGTAAAGCACTATTCTTTTAGATATGCTTTTCTAATAACATCAAAACTTACATTTTATTGTAGTTGCCAGTCTGCCATAAGGAAGATTCATTTATGAGTCTTTACCAACTTATTATGATTGTTATTATTGTTCCCTCTAGAGTTAATAGTGAATAAATATTAAATTTGTTGAGTTAAAGGGAAAAAACACATCACGTTTAGAAGACTTCTAATAAATCAGTTATCTATGTTAAAAATTAGACAAAAACCACAGGACAAACATTTTTGAAGGGATTAGCACTTACTTTCAATTCATTATATAGAAACATGACACTCTAATGGATTCCGTAAAAGTATGATAGCATTAGATTGTATAATTATACCAGTTTCTGTTTTATTGAAAATTATGCTAAAATATTTCCCTCTACTTGTTTCTTGAGCCTTTGTTTCTATTGTTTGTCATTTTTATACACTAAGTATTTGCAAATGTGATACATAATTGATATAATTTTTTGAAATGTAAATATATAAATGAAGTTAGAAATAGCATGAGAATTTTGCTTTCTGTCCTCATACCTATGACAAGAATGATTTTTGGTCGAGGTCTAGCAGGATCAAAAACCTCATATTCCTCAATTAACTCCGCGGTCTCGGAGAGGTCCGTGTCGCTTTCTATGGAGAATTGATGGATTGGAGGGAGTCGATCATACCGCCGATAGGGAAAATTTGCATTTTCAGGCATTACTGCAAAAAAGTAAGACAACTTTGAAAAGGAAAAAAATAATAGCAGAACAAAACTTTCTTGCACTTAGTAGAGAACATTAAAAAAACTCAGTAAGTTTGATTTTTTTCAACTTGAGGAAGACCCCATCTCATAAGTGGTCAGCAAACCTTTTGTTAAAGGATCAGACAGTCTGTAATTTGGGCTTTGAGGGACAAAGCAGTTGCTTTGTCATATAAGGCCTTTATTATGTTTAAGTATGTTCCCTCTATTCCCACTTTGCTCAGAGTTTTGATCATAAATAGGGGCTGGATTTTATCAAAAGCTTTTTCTATATGTATTGATATAATCATATGGTTTTTATACTTCATTTTGTTTATATGGTGAATCATATTTATTGATTTATGAATGTGTACCAAACTAGCATTCCCAGAATAAATCCCACTTGATCATGGCATATGACCTTTTTGATGCATTGCTATATTCGGTTTGCTAATACTTGTTGAGGATTTTAGTAACTATGTTCATCAGGGATTTTGGCCTATAATTTTCTTTCTTTGTAGTGTCTTTATCTGGTTTTGGAGTTAGGATAATGCTGGCCTCATAAAATGAGTTTGGGAGCCTTCCATCCTCTTGAATTTTGTGGAATAGTTTGAGAAGGAGAGGTGTTACTTCTTCTCGGAATATTTGGTAAAATTCACCTGTGAAGCCATCTGGTTCTGGCCTTTTGTTTGTTGGGAGTTTTTTGATTAGTGAATTTCATTAGGTAGAATCTATCTATTCAGACTCTTTGATTATTCCTTATTAATTTGGAAGATTGTATGTTTCTAGGAATTTATGCATTTCATCTAAATTGTCTAGTTTGCTGGCATATAGTTGTTCATAATATTTCCTTACAGTACTTTGTATTTCTTTGGTGTTAGTTGTTATATCTCCTGTTTCATTTCTGATTTTATTTATTTGGGTCCTTTCTCTTTTTTTCTTGATGGTGTGGTTAAATGCGTGTCAATCTTGTTTATCTTTACAAAGAACCGGCTCTTGGATTCATTGATTTTTTTGTATTTTTTTTTAGACTCTATTTCATTTATTTCTTCTCTGATCTTTATTATTTCCTCCCTTCTACTCACTTTGGGCTTTGTTTTTCCTTTTCAAGTTCCTTTAAGTTTGAAGTTAGATCATTTATTTGATTTTCTTCTTTTTCAAAAAATATATTTTATTGATTATTCTATTACAGTTGTCACAATTTTTTTCCCATTGTCTCCCTCTGCCCAGTACCCTGTTCCCTTCAGCAATCCATCCCTTAATTCATGTCCATGGTTGTGTATGTAAGTTCTTTGGCTTCTCCATTTCCTACACTATTCTTCACATCCCCCTGTCTATTTTGTACCTACTGATTATGCTTCTTAATTCCCATACCTTTTAACCCCACATGTCTCAGGGGAACCCCCTCACCACTTAACTATCCCTCCAGCACTTCAGCTGCTGCCCGTGGGAGCCCAGCCAGACCTCTCACATCTCCTCTGCTTCCTACCAGTCATGTTGTAGAGAAGTGGTTTCTTCTGTCTGTCCATGGTTATAAGGCTTCTCTCCAGCTAGTGTTAAGTTGGTTATTCTGGATGACTTCTCTACAATTTAGTTGTAATTCCGGATTGGTCTTGGGAGGAGGTTAGTGTAGCTTCCACTTACTCCTCTGCTATCTAGGATCCAATCCTACCCAAAGAGTACTCCCATTGACTTTAGCTCCAAAACACACCCGAATCCACATCCACTACCACAACCCTTCTCCAAGCCACCATCACGTGCCTGAACTACAATAACAGACTTGTGCATGTCTACCTGCTCTCACACTTGTTCCCACAATTCATTGCCTAAAATATTCTTTGTCTGTTGGTCCCATTACTGATTTATTCTTGCCATTCTAATCTCAGCTTAAATGTCAGTTCCTATAAAGATGACTTAACTGACATTTTAATCTAGGCAGGTCACCCAGTTAATTTCAAGGACATCACTAATAATTCTCCACACAGCACCTACCACTTCTCCATCTGAGAGGTCTCTCATTCATTGTTTGTCTTCTCCCACTGGAACGTATGTTCCAGGACAGCAGGGGCCTTACCTAGCTGGAGTTCTGTATGCCTGGGACCTAGAACTGTGTTTAGCACAACGTCAGTGTCCAATATTTGTTGGATTACAAAAGAACAGCCTTGTTGAAATAAATGGTTTCCCATAGGGAAAAAACCAGAGGATGGGTAGGTAGAGGGTTGCTAAAATGTGGAGGGCTTTGAATACCAGAGTAAAGGTGTTTAGCTTTAATCTGGTAGAAAGCCAGTGGAGGGATTTGGGGGAGGGTATAGAAAAGTGACACAATAAAATATGAACAATTTTTAGGAAAATCCCTCTGGTGGTGGTTAGAATGGATTTGAGTAGGGAGAGACTAGTAGCAGAAATAATAATATCTAAGCAGTTGTTAAAATAATCCACAAATAAGAAGTTAGGGATTAGATTAGAGGGGTAGTACAGGAAATGGAAGTGAATGACTGGATGTGAAGGGCATGGTTAGAATTGGGACGAGAAAAATGAACGGGGTGGGGGGGACAGTTCAAAAACAATCGCCAGGTTTCAAGTCTGAAAGAGTAAGGAACACATTGCACTTCATAGTGTATCTTTCTGCCCTCTCTTCCCTGTTCCAGAAATACTGAGCTTCTCCCATTCCTGTCTGCACCATAGCTTCTTCCCTGCACCAGGAACTTCTTTGTCTGTTCCCTAGTATACTTCAATCTCATCCATCCCTGTCGAGCTAACACCCACTGGGCTTACTGTCTCTATCAGAATGTCACTTCTTCCAGGAAGTCTGTCCTGAACCCCAGCCTAAACTGGAATCATCCTCCTGTTAATATGGCTAGTTCTATAACATATATAGCACTATATATGTAGCACCTATTGTGCTTCTAATTATATTTTTAATGCCTGACTTCCTTGCTAGACTGAAAACTCCATGGGGGAAGTGCCATGTTTGTTCTTTCTTAGTGACTACATGTGCAGTCCTGAAAGAGTGTCTGACACATAGCACTCAATAAATGGTTATTTTATTGCTCAACTGACTTCATGGAAATAGGAAAAGGAGAAGGGCGTGTTGGTTTTGAAGCAAATACGGTATGTTTGTACGTTTGGTTTTGGATATGTTGAGTACAAGATGACAACGAGTCCAGAAGAGAAGCTTTACGTATGTTTGAAGCTAGGGGACTAGAACTCTTATTCACAAGCAATTACTTGTTCAATTGTACACATACAGCAAAAAAATAGACGCTCATCTCACACTTATAGTAAAATGTTTTAAAGAACTGTCAGCCAAATTTATCCTTGCTTTTTATCATATTTTCACTTAGGAAAGTAATTTGTTTTCAGGGGTGTCCAACCTTTTGGTGTCTCTGGGCCACACTGGAATAAGAAGAGTTGTCTTGGGCCACACATTAAATACACAAAAACCTATGGAAACTGATGAGCAAAAAAAAAAAAAGGTTTTAAGGAAATTTATGATTTTGTGTTGGGCCGCATTCACAGCCATGCTAGCCCGCATGTGGCCAGTGGGCAGCAGGCTGGACAACCCTGGGCCTTAAATGATTAAAATGTTTACTTCATTGAGTACTTTTTCATTGTAACTGCATATCAGCATAGCTATAACAATGTTTTACCAAGAATGCACAAATCACTTTTTATTCCTAGAAATAACCATAATGCTTTAAATGACTGTGAAATTAGCAATTTTGTTGAATTTAAAACCTATTCCCTAAATTATAGCTCCAAGCTTCAAAGCACAAGTGTGTAAAGCATTTCATTGAATAAAATTTTATTATTACAGGACAAATTGTCTTTTAGCATATATTCTAAAAAAAGGACAGTGTGATACAACATTCTTGTCACCATAGTACATAGAAAGGTTCTACAGATGACTGAGTAAAGGTCTCTAGTTGGAATTCTGGGAAATATTAACAGGTTTAGAGACTAAAATTTATAAGCAATTTTAATTTTAATGAAAATTAAACCTACATTTTCCATTCATGTTTTAGCTTCTCTTGCCAGATCAGGAGTTAAAAGCTGATCATCTATGGGCCCACTAGAGCCCCCTAGGTGGTTTTGTTCAGCTGAACATTGTTCCAAAACTTGTGCTTGCCTTTAGATGAGGATTGTTCTCTCCAGTCCTGCCCTCTGGTTTGACCACAGTCCACACCATTCTCTATCACACACTCGTCTGCCTGGCTTCTACGTATAATCAAGCCAAGTCACAGTATAAAATAGAGATAGATTTCATTGTGTTGCAAAACTGTCACTTTATATAACCAGTCTGAGAGTGGCCTTTCAACTAAGAGAATGTCATATCCTTTTAGATTTAAATTTAAAACCATAAACATTTCTTAGACTAAATCCAGTAATACCTGAGGTTTATTAGTGCTTATGGGTTAGAAAGCAGTTAACCATATTTGTCTCGCTTGATTTAACGAGGGCATGGGGCAGGTATTTAACACTGACAGATTCTCACAGCATGACAGCACCCTGGGAAGTAAGTTAGCCATTTTGGAAACGTGTATGAACTCTTCAGACCCATGAAAATATCCTGTTCACTGAAGCAGTAATGTACTAGGTGGTACGCCGCAGCAGTGATTGGCTAAAGGTGCTCTCTTGGGCACCAAATCCCAAATCACGTAGCGCTGACTCCTGCATGGACAGGGAAGGAACATTCTCCTCTCTGGAGATGTTTCCAAGCAAATGTTGTTTCTGCTTTCCCTCTTTGCTTGTGTTTCTTAAAAATTAACACATGTATTTGAGTTTTTCTTACACAGCATTCGATAAAATCTAAGTGGATCATGACTAAACAAGCTAAACTAAGATTTATTTCTCCTTGTACTTACAGCAAATAGAATGATCTCCACTTCAAAGTCTGTTTATAGCTGAAACTTTTCATGGTACAATTTCTGAGAATGGTTTAAATTTGGAAAATATAATGATCCTGGCTAGTGGGAAAGAATTAATTTAGTCTCCCCTAATTAGAACTGATTCCATTTTGCAAGTAACATTACACTTCACTATTTTATCCAGAGCTGGTTGGCTGATGCTGAACCACTAATTTTGATAAGCACATATTTCAGAAAGCTATCAGAATACCATGAATCTCCTCTAAGAAACTGTAGTTCTTAATTTCACACTATTCCTAAAATTGTTAAATGTGTTCATGCCTTCTACTCCTTTTATAGCACCCAAGTGTCTAACCTAATGTATTGCGTTCAGTAGCTGCTGAATAAATCCTTATTGAATTAACCAGTATAAACTTTACATGCATTTATACAGATGCATTAATATCAACTCTGAATTTGGAACAGTATTAATAATGAAATCTCTTCCTAGCTAGTAATAACAATCAATTTTGTCTGTCATCTACTTATTTATTTGCAAATGTCTTATTTGCAATTTTAAGAACTATTCATAGTTTGCAAGTGCAATTCATTTCACAAAATAATGAAGTCAGTAATATCAAATTTCATTTATAGTGAATTGCTGGACAATAGTATGTAATTGTGTTTGTCTAACCATAGAGGTGATTAGAATTAGTAACAGAGAAAGATGAATCATATCCTCAGACCAAATATCCTTCTAGGAGTTTAGAAGTCTAATGAATTAAATCACTGCCTACAGTCTGTATGGCATGTTTTAAGGAGAACTGCTATAACTATACACTACTGTTCCACATATACATTACCGCTTCTTAGGAAGGATCTCCGTGACTGGCCTCCATTGAGTGGAGGCAGGGTCTTCTTTTCAGGGCTGACAAATGTGTCCCATTTGACCTTGTCACAGCCGCCGAGTTCCTTCACTTTCTGCAAACAGCTTTCCAAGTACTCTACTGGGTCTTCAGGCTTGGAACACATCAGTCCATTCAAAAGGCTCTGAAACACAACAAAATGTGCCCACGTAGGTTTTAAAACCACCTTTGTTAAGATATTGTCTGTCCCATCTTTAATTTCTCGGTTGTTTTTGTTCTTTGCATTTGTCTTTTAACAATTAGAGTTGAAATTATGATCTGATTTTTTAAGATAATCCCTTACATTTTTAACCAATTAGTTTTCAGCTCAGCATTTTTGCTTTTTAAACAAGTTGGGTAACTGAATTGTTTAAAATGGACCAATTCTATCAAAAGTGAGGTAAAGTGCGGTGTGTAAAATGCTCCAGTCATTATTGATCTCATTCCTACCCATCCTTGAAGTCCCTAAGCCTCAGTTGCTTCTTGTGTCAAATGGAAGTAATACCTACCTCAGAAAGGTTTTTTTTTTTTTTAAAGATTGTATTTATTTATTTTAGAGAGAAGGGAAGGGAGGGAGAAAGAGAGGGAGAGAAACAGCAATGTGTGGTTGCCTCTCACATGGCCCTCACTGGGGACCTGGCCTGCAACCCAGGCATGTGCCCCGACTGGGAATCAAACCAGGACCTTCTGTTTCCCAGCCCGCGCTCAATCCACTGAGCTACACCAGCTGGGCCCTCAGAAAGGTTTTTAAGGACTAAAAATTTAGTATTTGTAAAATGCATATTAAGTACTTGGCCCATATGAAGTGCTCAGTAAATGCTGTTTTAGTTAATATTATTATCATTATGAGGAAATATCCCTCGAGTCCTCAGGTTGTCATGTAGAATTCTTCTTCTGTGTTCCCATGGTACCCAGAAAAAAACCTTACCTGTCATTTATACTGAAATCATTGGTTGATGTGTCAGTCTCCTCATTTAAACCATAAACCTTTCAACAACACAGTGTGGGTCAAGCTCCAACCCCTGACTCTTTCCCTGGCACATGGTAGGTGTATATTGAACAGTTTTCAAATTAGGAAGAACATTTCATTCAAAACATAAAGTCTGAGACTCAAAAAAATGTTATTTGATATATAACGTCATTGTAAGATCCACTGAGGTTAAAGAGTGGGGAGAAAAAGCAAGGTCTTGTATTGCTTTTTCTGTTCCTCGTATCCTATGTATCACATGTACTAGTTTCTAAAAATGCTACACATTTGGAAATGCTGACTCCTGGGAACTGGAACTTTTGCACTCCTGGGTGCAAAATATTTTCCTTTAGAGTACTTCACGGAAAAAGAATTTGAGATTATTATCGCCAATGTACATTATTAATGGCACAAAACATACACACTTTGAAAAGCTGACACCTTTCCTAAATATAGTGTTTTACTTTCAAATTATTCTTGTGCAATTTGCTCAAAATGGTAGGCAATTCTTACTAGATACATTTGTTCTCTGAAATCCTAAATAGTGTGGGCTATACTGTTCAATCAAAAAAGTTCAATGGCAGATGGAGGGAAACAACTAACTTGGGCATCCACCTCCAGGCTGCGTGTTAAAATCCGCTCTACACAGACATACACATTGTATTTAAATTCTCACACTCCTCTATGTTAACATAGTGAATTCTCAGGCAGTGCTTACTCTGTGTTTCTGCATGCATTAGCCTACCCAAAGCACTCTCAACCCTATGCAGCATTATTATCCCCATTTTATAGATCAGGAAATCATGATTCAGAGAGGTTAGTGAGTGATCAAGGTTCTTCACCTAGAAGCTCACAGGCCCAGGATTCTAATTCAATGTTTCTGATTCAAAAACCCATATACTCCTTTCTCTATATCTTGCAAAAATATGATATGGGATGAAAAGAAAATGCCAGATTATCTGTGCCCCTTGCATAATCCAACTACAATATGGATCATTTGAGATTTGGTCTTTTATTTTTTTTATCCTTATTATGGCCTAAAATGGGTAAACTTACTCAATGAAGTTTTACTGTTGTTTTTCTAAATTATTTTGTTTTTACTGGGAAATGTACATTTCCAGCGTCTTTAAACAAAATTGATTCCCCACAGGGTATTGATTTTAGAATAGGGAGGATGAGTTCTACTCCTTCGTGGATAATTGAAATCCTTTCTTTTAGTAGCCAGCCACCATCACAGGTCTAAGATAATCAGCAAACATTATTGCTCGGTCTCTTTGAGTTAATTGTTTGGTAGATATCTAATTGTTAAACTTAATACCTAAATACTCTGTATATCTATACTGTAGTTTTTTAAAACATTTTATTTATTTATTTTTAGAGAGAGGGGAAGGGAGGGAGAAAGAGAGGGAGAGAAACATTAATGTGTGGCTGTCTCTAGAGCATCCCCTACTGGGGACCTGGCCTATAACCCAGGCATGTGCTCTGACTGGGAATCGAACTTGTGACCCTTTGGCTCGCAGGCTGGAGCTCAATCCACTGAGCCACACCAGCCAGGGCTATACTATAGATTTTAAGACAGAAAATCCATTTTTGAAAACGGAAAGCATGTGGTTTTGCTGTCTATACTCATCACATGGGGAAGGGCCAGGTTTTACTTCTGTCACTGCTGTGCAAAACACAGATTCTTTTTGCTGGCCGCCTTTGGAGGTCACCAGCAGTCTTCTTCCATCTTCCATTGTTCAGGGCTACATTTAAGTACACTGTATTACTGCGTTTCTCCTAAGTGACCTTACTTCCTCTTCTCAGTGTGAACTGCTCTAGAATGTCCCCTTTCACATGCAGAAAAGACAAGGAAAGGAAAGCAGAGCACCTGAACCACAAAACCCTGCCATTACTTATTTTCATACACAATGTAGATTTACATGAGCAAACTATCAAAATTCTCTGTGGTTACCTTCCACCAAGGAGGGAAAACAACACCCACATTTACTTATGAAGAGCACTTTACAACCAGGTGAGCCTTTTGCAGATGTTTCTAGTTATTCTTTTAGAAGTGTTGAAGTGAAACTGATCTCAGTAGTAGTATTTATGACAAGCACCTTCAACTCTTCTTTCCTATATTTACTTTTTGAAAAGAAAAAGTAAAATTCTTAACTAGAAGCCGACATATCCCCAAGACCTGTCCTTACACAACACCTTCGGGTTACTTTCAAGCACGAGCAACACACTTGCTAGGTTTTGAGCTTCACATACCAGGCTTGTGTTAAGCGGGTGGTTTACCTGTAAATCTTGGATTCAGACGGGCCTAAAAACGGTGGCTTGCAGAGGTGAACAAAAAATGAAGATCTGTAATTATGGCGGCCTATTTTAAAAATAATTTGGAAACCAGGATACAAAATTATTTTCCCAAGTGGTGTTTTTAAAATTTCTTTTAACAGAAGAAACCCCTCCAAAGAGTAAAAAAGGCAACTCAGGAGCTTTAGTTAACTACATCAGTCCATAGTTATCATCATTCAGAAATGGGGGGGGCAAGGTTTGCAGTGAATGGATTTCTCCTTTCAGGACTCGCGCTATGAAGCTTAGCTCAGTTCCATTCTTTTTTTCTTCCTTTTTTTTTTTTTTTTAACCCAAGCAAATTTTTAAAATTCAAATACGGAGAGAAGGAAAAGGAAGCAAAACGATCCGCGACACAGACGGTGGTTCAGAACTAACCAAGGTCCCTCTAGTTCCTCTAGGCCCCTCTTCCACATTCTGCAAGTGTCCCCGCCCCCGCCGCCTCCCGGCCCCCGGTGCGGATGCTGCCGTGCTGCGGTCTGAAGACACAGCAACAGGAGACACGCCCGCCTCGCCGTCCCTCTCCGACCCTCGTTCTCGGATGGGGTGGAGAGGGCTGGCGAAAGCTGCGGCCGGGGAGGCGACGGAGAGAACCCTCCCTTCCAAGGAGACGGAAAAACGTGCTCAGGAGTTCATTCACCGAAAGCGCAGAGCAGCGCTGGCTGCCTGCCACCTTGGAGGTAGCGCGGCACTAGATGGGTTTGGACTGTTTTTGCATCTTCATCCCTCTCCTCCAAGCTGTCCCCGGCGAGAATGCTCTCGTCCACACCTCCCCTTCACCGTGGGGACCCCGACCCTCGGCGCGCGGAGGGGGTCGGTCTCGGTACCCCTCAGTTTCCAGACCTGGCTCGCTGCGGGGCGCCAGCGTCCCCACCTGGCCTGGCCCTCACCTCCAGGGAGCACTACCGGCCGCCGCCTGTAGCCCACCCAGGCTGTCCACTTCTGAGCGGTGCAGCCTGCTTCCAAACCCGTTGGAAGACTGAAACTTGATCTGGGAGATGCGGGCTTCTGAGCCCAGCCGAAGGACAAGGAAGGACCCCGGCAACTCCCAAGAAAGGCGGCTACCCTCCGGGCGAGCGGGAGCGCGCGCTTCTGCCAGTCCCTTCACTTCCATGCCCCGCGTCGGCAAGGTGGGACGGGGTGCGGCTTCCTCACGCCGAACCTCCGAGATGCACTCCCCGGTCCTCCCCATCCTCCGTCCCTCTGCCAGTCTTAGCCCCTTACCTCGAAAAGCAGAGGGATTTCCCTACGGGCCAGATATTCCTTGGCATCGTTGGTGTTCATGGCTGTGCCGCGCGTGCCTTGGGCGCCGGCGGGGAGGCTTCCGGGCTGCGGCTACCTGGGCGGGGGCCGGCGGGCTCCGCGCTCAGGGTGGCGGGGTGCGCGGAGCAAGGTGCAGCGCCGTTCTCACGCGCGCACACACGCTCAGCCCTGCCCTTCCAGGCCGGGGCCCCCTCCGCCTGCGCGAGGGCTGTGGTCTCCGCGCTCCCTCCGCCCCCGCCTCGCTTCTGGCCCCGCACCCGGCTGCGGGCTTGGAGTAGCGGTTGCCCGGGCTGGCAGGCAGCGCGGCTGCCAGGGGAGGGGCGGAAGGAGTGGAGGAGGGAGGACGGAGCGGCGGACGCTCGGCAGCAGCCCTCCCGCCTCTCCCGCTCGGCACGCGGCGCCTTCCCGAGCCCGGTCTGCCGCTGCGGTCAACCACGCTGCGCGGGCGGGCGCGGGGCGCGGGGTGCGGGGGCGGCCGCCGGCGCACGCTACAGGCTCCCAGTCACACCCCCCGGGCTGTCCCGGGGACGCGGCAGCCTCCGCCAGGTGACCGAAGGAACAGAGTCCGGGGCTCTGGGAACCTGCGACCTTTTCTCCGTCTCCGCACACACCTCCACACACCCCACCCGCACCCCCGCAGTAACTCATGCGTCCCCAAGGAACTCCCAGGAAGAAACCTGATCGTCACATAATTTATTATTTATTCCTAAGATCACGATCTTTCATAATAGGAAGCGGGGGATAAGGAGGGAAGAGGGACATCGAGGTGCGGAATCCATATCCTTAAGTTTTAGATCTTGAGTATTTCTATCCTTCAGGAAAGTTTTGCTGGCTGGTTTCGATTTTTTTTTTTACCTGTTGGTGTCACAAATCCTTACAGATTTCAGTATAGGCCTTAGAGTGGCCCGAAATCTTCGTTAACAGAAGGATTAGTAAGGAGCCAACTAGTAAATTGTCTCCATAGAGAAGATAGAGGATAATAGCGGGTTGATGGTAGGGAGCTGGAGACCGCTGAGATTGGGAATGTGCCTAGTCGGTGGGCTGGGTGGCATCATTAATTGGATCTGAGCAGTGGGCCCTCAGAGCACCCCAGGGTGAGTATGGGCGTGGACATTAGGGCAGCGATGTAGGTAAAGGATCTTCTTATTCCACACCATTATCAGGTGTGGAATAAGCCATCTTCGCCCTGCCTCCCAAGACGGCTCATTTCCAGCATTAAGATAGCTTTTCATGGACTGTTTGAAAGATAGTCCATGCCGCCCTGAAAATACAGTCCTTATCCGTGTGCAGTGCCTGACGCTGTGAGAGGGTGAGTGAGGCAAAAGGACGCTCTGATAGGAACGGACCTCTGGGGTCTGGCCAGACGGAGAAGCAACACTGCAACCGTTTCCAACAATCCGTGTCTGGGTGTCCATTTCAAGTTCACTTTGCAGATCTTTTCTTGGTTCTATTTCTCTGCATGCAAACATCTGCTTCTCAAGCCTCCACTATAGCTGTGGTTTTGTTTTACTCAAGGGAGGAAAGTCAAGAATTAATTGAGTTTTGCAAAGGAAAGGAAGTTTTTCTGAGCACTTGTGAAACCATGTGGCCTCTGCTAGACTTAGATGAGGCAGGTGCTCCAGTTCCAGGGAAATGTGTCTCTGCCCTCAGAACATGCCACAGCACTCACAGTGCCGGCTTCCATTTCTTTGTTTACGGGAAATAGTGGAAGCATTGTCTCTCCCCTATGCATCTGTACTTGGAAAGTACCAGTGTCTGTGGCATGAAGGCTTACTTTGTGAACAGGCACAGCTGTGGAGCACTTAAGACTGAAGAGGCCACTTTCTGCAGGACCTTTCAAGGTCATCCTTTACAGAAAAGAACCTGGCAGAGCTCAGCTCACCTCCTGCCTGCTGGGGAGGAATGTATCCTGAGCGGATATGTGATTCTAAATGCATGTTAGTGTAGTCAAGCAAGAATGGCAACTTGTTTGTATGAAGAAAGTAGATAAGAAAGACGGCATTGCACTCAATATTCCAGATAGCCTGAAAAACACAGTGACTGGAGATATGGCAGGTTTTCAGGTAGCCTTATGCACTGACAATCAGTACTTTTTGGTGTGTTTCAGATGTATGAAAGAGGCAGGATGTTCATAATTACTTTTGCAAAGGGAGTGGTGGCCTAGTAGAGAAGGGATACATGAGGCTTACAAGAGAGGAAAGAGAAAGGACAAGGACCGACCAGTATACCCTTGCCACGGGAAGGGTATATTGCCCTCATTATTCCCTCATATGAATTTCTAAGGATGCATGCGTAAGAGGAGTCATGCCCCTTTGGCCTTTGTTTTCTTGGAGATGCATTCCTGCAAGGGCTGACCAATCAAGGTGATTGCTTCAGGTCTGGTGTCTACATAGAATCTCTCCTGCTCCCACGTTGGGAGAGTGTGTGGGTTCTGAGATACAGCAGCGAGTAAGACAGACATGATCCCTGCTGTCAAGGAGCTTCTGTTCTACTGGAGAGTGCCTGTGACAAGTGCAAATGGACAATGAGCAGACAAAAATGCATAAACAACATCGGATAAAGTGAAAAGCAAATAAACAATTAAAAATACGCCCCAAGAGATAAGAACATATCAGATAGTGATGAATCTAATGATGAAAATCAGACAGACTTAATTGTTGATCTGAAGGAGAGAGGCAGGGTTCAGATTTGTTTGCTGAAAGTGGTAGAGGAAGTGGGAATGAGGATAACCATTGGGACATTAACTAGAACTTTCCGAAGGTCTAGACATCCTTGAGGAGGAGGCTCTCAGTGGGAATGGTTCTCTCGATGACTCCTAAAGAGGACTCACTGCTGACATACAAGCTGTGTATGCCTTGGCAAAGGGCCTAACCCGCTCTGTCCCAATTCACCGAGCGTCTCTGGGTAAGGATCATACTCCATCCACACGAAGAAGGCTCAAGGGCTCTATACCCAGGACAGCACTTCCCAAACCCCACAGATGGCTGGAGCCTACGCTTAGACCCTCATCTACTCCTAGTAGATATTTATGCTATCTATAATTTAATTGGGGCCAGTTTAGCTACAGGAACTTTTGGCAAAAGTGCAAAATGTTTCTTAGGTTGCAATTCCTTCCCCCAGGAGAGGGGCCCAATAGGATCAGGTGTAGGTACTGGTGCAGTTGATGGTAATGGCGTGATGACAGGTTTGGCCGTAGTACAGGCAAAAATATATTGAGTGTTTGTTGTGAGTCAAGCACTGTGATAAATACTTTATAAAGTATATTACATATTTATATACTCATGTCCTATTTAATTCTTAATCAGCCTATAAGATGTGTATCATTTTCATTATATAAATGAAATAATTCAGACTCAGTGTAATTTCTAGGTCACACTAACGGTGTCAGCCCACCGGCAACTCCCTATGCAGCCTCCTCTCTCAGGACATCATCTTCGTACCGCGTTGCAAGTCTACAAAGTCCTGTAAGAATATTATCTTTGCACCTTTCAGTGTTTTCTAAGGGTCCTTCTAGTCTTCCTTTTCGATTTCCTTCTTTTTTTTCAGCAGGTGTCATTTTGTGTTTGGGTTGTGTGTGTTATTTAAAACACAAGCACAACAAACCATGTAT
>PVJI01023427.1:0-23601 GCA_004026765.1 Micronycteris hirsuta
CAAAGGTGTATCTTAAAATATTCTGGCTTGCTGATCTCTGAATATTGCTTTAACCTGGTCCTGTCTGCCACCAGACGTGAATCAACATCCTGATGCCTTGCTATGAGTAATCCTACCTGTTCTGCTTAATCCCATGAATAATCAATCCAATGTAAATGTGTCTTAATGCCTCTAATAAAACCCCCGGCTGGGCAACCCATGAGGTCTTTCTCCCCAGGTCTTTCTCCCCAAGATGGGTGATGGTGGAGGAGACCCGTGGCCGCCGGATTTCTTCCCCCCGCGTGTCTCGGTGTGAGATTCTTACACGCATTGGTTACGGTCAACCCCGGGTATCGGCAGGACCGATCCACCCCACGACATGTCAGTAATTGTATTTTCACTGTTTATTAACTAAGAAAATACAAGTTTTAATTTGAATTTCAAATCTTTTCAGTAATTCCAAGGCCTCCCAGAGATTCGTGGTCAGACATTTAGAACAAATGCCTAAGGCAATAGACAAATGCCTAAGGTCATACATTTAGAACAAACGCCTAAAGGCCCCCACAGCCCATTCGCCCATTCAGCTGCTTCACTCTTGTTCTCAGATTCCTCTAAACCAACTATTTTCTTTCCTAAATTTTCTCTAGTACTTGCTCTTATTCATGGTCCCCTTTCTTCTCTGCTGGTTTTCAGGAGCCTAAATCTATCTGTCATTACTTCCATCACTAGTGATTATGAATTTTTAACAACTACTCATAGTTAATCTTATATAGGCACATACCTCAAAAGAAGAAAATAAAAGTGTTATCACACGTGAGAGTGGAAAGATTTGAGTCCAAAGTACTGGTAAAAAAATATGTAAATGCTTCTCTCCCCCAACCCTTGAGTTATTAATCATCTTGAGGTTGCAGTAATAAGACATCTGTTGGAAAAAAGAACAAATTAGAGGGAGGCAAGGAAATCTGCCAAGACCTGAGGCAGATGCTTCCTCTCAAATTTGGACCTAGTAGCAATGCTACATGTTCTGACTCCTCCATGGATTTAAGTTTTAATATCACATTTCTCTAATGTATCAAAACAACCCCAGTAGAGGTAGAACTTGAACATAAGGAGTCCCAGGCATTATTGGACCACTTCACTCGTTCACTCAGAAGCATTAGTTGAGAGCCTACTCAATTAGCCCTAAGTTATTGCAGGGCTGGAGATTTAGAGGTAAAAAAACAGTTTCTGCTCTCAATTTGTTTGCTGACTACTTAGAGAGTCCGTTTACAGTACGGTGACTTTAATAGCGCAAGGAATTCAAGATGTTCTGGAGATTAAAATATGAGCAAGCACGTCAGGTAAAAATTGATAATTTATTCAAGGTTAACTAGCAAGGCTCTGAAATAAAAAGAACTGGAACATGAGATACAAATTGGGGGAACTATGAGACAGGAGAAAGAGTAGCTGAAGGCCTTTTAATGAAGGGTTTCTTATACCCAGCTGATGAGTTTATATTGTGTGTGATGGCAATAGGAGCTTCTAAAGGATTTTCAATGTGAGGAGCAGCATCATGGGCTTGGCCTAAAATACATCAAACTTAATCATTCTAGGATCCATAGTCCCCTCACACCTCTCTGCTCCCATCAGAATGTTACTATAGCCTCCTATTTTTATTCTAGCTTTTGCCAACCCTTGGCCTCCCACTCACCCAATCCATCCCCCACACTTTCCAGAGCGGTCTTTTTAAAATGCAATCAGTCATGTTATTCCCTTGTTCCAAGCCCTAAAATAGAATCCATGCCTAATTAATTTTTCACACTCACTTTGCCACCAGTCACACTCCTCATATCTTAATCTCTGGCAAACCTGACTACTACTACTTCCTCAATATATCATGCTGTTTCATGCCTCTCCTCTAATCACGCTATCCTTAATGCCTCAGGCACCCTACCTCCACTCTCTTGCTGATGGATTTTTTGCTTATCTTTCAAACCCAGACTGTCTGTCCCCATCTGCCTAGGCATCCCCTCCTTTATGCCAACTTCATTCCTTGCACAAGCTTCTATTAGTGCATTTATATTCTGTGAGACTAGTCTCTGCTTTCTTATTCAGCCTCACTCCCCACTTCTGCCCCATGACCTCCTTGAGGGAGAGATGGCTTCTTTTTACCTTTGCATCCTCAGTGCTTGGGACTTAGTTTAGCGTTCAATACAGATTCAGTAAAGAAATAAATCTGTGAATGAACATTCCTTGTTAGAGAAAGAAGAAAGATGACCCCATCCTGTTATGGAAGAATAATCTTTTGAACTCTAAGAAGGTGTCCATGTACTTGAAAAGGTCCAAAGTTACATTTGTTACTATGGCAAAATACTTCAGTCAATTTCTTTATATTCTACCTCCCAATTTCTCTTTTAGGAAGACATGTACAGTCTTGGAAAAGCATGGGTGGACATAGGTTGCGTAGCAATATTCTTCACATACACTGAGAAACTTTCCCAGTATATAGATATGTGTATACTCAGGAAACTTGTAGTAACTTACCTTCTTTTTCTACAATTCTATCTGAAATTTTTGCAGCAGTAAAACTCCCTAACGTGCTCCATTGACATAAAGAAAAAAAGGAGCCCAAGTATATAGCAATATTTTCTTTTCTACAAAACTTGTCTCAAAAGGTTCCACTTTTGGTAGCCCACCTCTAAGCAATGTCAAGGCATTTGTGAAAAGAATGTTATTGGAAATGGAACTTGAAGCATGGAATCCAAGCCTTGCCAAAGAGTCCTGCAACATGAAAATAATGTCAAAGGTCCTAAAAAGACTATGTCCCCTGGACCCTGTCCCCGTTTTAACCATTAGAGATCAACAAAAGAGAATCAGAGGGGCTTCTCTGCTCTTTGACTTGCATGTGATCCTGCTGCCAGGCCACCACATGGAGACTAGGCAAGTCTAAATGATGGTGAGTGAACTCCCATGACCTTGGTAGAATGGGAGTTTGGAGTTGGAATTAAATCCATTAAGAAGCAAAAGGTAAAAAACAAATTAAATATCCATCAATAGATAGCTGATAAAATTTATGGTAAATTGAACTATTAGTCCCAATTCAACTCCCTGTAGTAATATTGAGTATTATACATCCATGACCTTGCTATGGCCTCAAGGTAGGTGAGGTATACTTCCTCACTTGTAGATTGCTTTGGCCAATAAGATGTTAGGGTGCACACCAGGTGAGTATTCACCCTGGATAGACACGTTCTAAAATAGCTTAGATCCCCTTTCACAATTTTGAATATGGTCTATCCAGATGAAGTGATTTCAAGATTTAAAGAGAGTTGGATTTAGTTGAGTTGATGGGGATCAAAGTGGGAAAATGCAGGAGGAAAAAAAGAAAGGAATGTGTATTGAAGTGAGTTTGCTACCTATATATATATATTTTTAACAACCCATCTCCTTTATTCTCTGCTTTTCTCCCTCACCTCCCCCAATACCATTCCTACATTTGACCTCATTATAGTCCACAGTATATAGATCATTGATTCAACTACTTAGGATAAACACATGTAGAAATATGATAAGGTGGATAGAAATACTGTAATACAAAATGTGGGAAGACGTATATTTTTTTTCTGTATTTCACATAGTCCAAGAAACACTGTAAGAATAAGTGCATGTTGCCATGGAAACTAGATGTCATCATTAGCATCATCAACATTCACTAAATGCCTGTTAAGTATTGTTTTTTTTAAGTTCTCAAATATGCCTCAAATTTTAGTAAGATACCCTATCTATACATTTATTTGCTACTAAAAATTGAAATAGCACATGAAAAAAATTGTTACAATTTAAATTTCTGAAAACCAGGGAATCTAGTTAATACACCCTGCACTGATCATACTCAACCCAAACCACCCAATTTTTTTTTCTTTTTTACATTCCTTCTGCACAAGTTACTTGCTTCTAATTCTTGGTGTTGGGTTTCATCTTACCAACTTCAGGCTTCTAAAACACAACAGCGACACTCAAGACGTACTAGTATTTCCTTGGGTCAAATAAAAAAGGAACGGAAGTGCACTGAAATCATTCAAATGCAGACTACATAGATTCCCTATAAGTTACTGGCATCAAGGTAGACAAGAAAAAGATGCAAGAAAAGGACATCACAGAACTTCTATCATAGGTTATCAAAATATTGGTCTGTAGTCTATCCTAGCATAGAGTAGCCTTCCCAAGCTTCTGCATAATGACCTTAAAATTACCAGCAAGAAAAAAAAAGTAAAAGAATAAGGTTTATGACTAAATCAACTCCATGTCATAATTATTCTTCATGCTAATATTATCAGAAGGATCTCCATCAGAAGGATACAGGCAGTAACCACAGCTACATCTAAATCTTCCGGATCTTGGTTCAATCTCAAGTCTCCTCTCCTGAGGGTTTTTCTGAAGCAGAGACAGGGTGCGGTATCTAATAACTTGTAACATCTTTTGCATCCTTTCTTTCCAAGCAGTCACCAATGTTCTCACTCCATGCCTCCTCCTGTAGAGCATACCCTGACTCAGCCCCAGTCCAAGCCCCTGTGAGCTTTTTTCTCTGTCCTCCATCTGGATGAACATCCTAGTAGAAGGGAAGGGAACTTGGTACTAGGGTTGAGAGTCAAGTTACCAAGGTTCTTTGCTGGTATTTCTGAGACAGCTTGAGTGTCAGCTGAATATTCTTCACAGGACATCTGACTGTTAAATAGCGTTTTGTGTTACTATCACTTGCACTACAAAAGAAATATATGATTTGCTATAAGGAAATTTCTAACTCAAAGAACTTTTGGAACAACACACATTTGGTAAGAAAGGGACAAACCTCTTATCATTCATCACTGCTAGGTGCTAGCGATACAGAGATTAATAAGACTTGCTTCCTATCTACAAGTTCAGTCTGGTGTAAGGGGACAGATGCATAAATGATTATCAGACAATGTGGAAATGCAGTGATAGCGATGTACATGAGGTATTATGCATATTTCCCAAAACAATCAAATGCTGACACTAGGAGAAGCACATGCTTACTCAAGAAAAAAAACAAGCTGTTTACATATCTATTTCTTGACTCATTATTTGTCCCTGAACATAATGTTTTAAGTTTTATAATGCACAGGGAGAAGACTCCCTGTGTCCTCTCCCTAAATTCCCCTCACTGTTCCTCATTATAACATAATCAGTGATATTTCCCATTCACATGCAATGTGCCTATAAAAACTGTAAAGGCTGCATCTGTGTTTCTACAAGTTGCTAAGTCAAAGACTGCATAAATAATTTAGACTCCACCAACTGCCAATGATCCTGTGTTCCAAAACTCTGGGTCCACAGAGCCAATAACGGGCAGGGCACCTGGGATAGATAACACGGTGCCCAGGAGGGTAATTAATCTTTATTTCCTCTGCGTTGTCAACAAGCCCTGATGCAGACGGATGATTGCCTGTCTGGATCTGCAGTTCTCTTGGATTGCTCTCAGGGGCCCCATCTGGTGTCAGGGCTCCACTTGTTACTTCTTGTTGGGCCTCTACGGCATGGCCAACCGCCTAACCTTCCACATCCCATCTGCACGGTCCACCAAAGACTTTTTTGCCCTCCAGCCTTTTCCTTTCTTTTGCAATAGAATCTGCCTTCAAGTTTCTGCTCTGCCAGTAAAATATAGAGGTCTAATATTCCAGTATAAATGCAAGATTCTCCAGAGACATCAAAGCAAAAGAAATCAGGCCTGCCACATAGAGTGGCCAAGGACATGGAGTGTAGCCACCCAAATCAGAGGGTCAGGGAGCTCTTAAAGAGCTTCACTCCTAAGTAGGTCATGGCCTTCTGAAGCCTCAACAGGTGTCTCCCTTCCAGGCTGTAGCATAGCAATGCTTAAGGGGCCTCTAACAGTTACTCTCAGTTTCATGAGGAGAGAGGGTGATTAAAGGAGTTTACAAATTACAAATAGTGAACTCAGGGGCAAAATTATTATTGGGCTGGTTGAGGATTGCTTGTATGCCAGCCTGTGCACCCACTATTATGCTCAATATACGTTCATTTTCCTTCTTTAAGCCTCCAATTATTTGCCTCTTTTTTTTTAAGGCTTTTACACGTGATCTAGTGTCCCTCCCCCAAATAACAATCCCTTGACCTTGCAACGCCCTCCATCCACTGTCCTTTCTCTCCTTGATGCCTGCATATCCTACCCAAGCCTCTGTCAGGAAAGTCTCCCAATGTTACTTGAGGGTGAACATTGCTACATGTACACCAGGAAGCTTCAGTTTCTAGACTGCAGTGTAGGGACAAGAAACCCAAGTGCTAGGCACCAGGAATATGATGGTGAATTGGATTTCTATATTTGAAATGTCAGTTATTTCCTTCCTGTCTCCATATCTCCTAGAAGAAGATGTGCCCGTTCTTCTCTAGGAGGCTACTCCCATAGTCTCCGCTACATGCCTCTGTCCTTTTGGCCTCAGCTAATTGGTCCAACGCTTCTAATTGGACCCATCAACACCAATCTCATTTTCTCTTCTGGATGTTAGAACTGGCACATATGGACCCAAATCAGTCTTTTTTATTCATTTCACTAGAAACTCCATATAAAAACAAGGTTGCAGCAGAAATAACTGATTTCTGTGCCCTAAGAAACGGAGAAAACAAATGAGGGAAAAAAAACCAGCATAAGGAAGACTTGCAGGAAAAAAACAGGGAAGATTGTGAATATCCTGTGTCAAGATGATTCTGGTTGCAAGTAATTAAAATCCCAACTCATCAACTCTTAAACAGGGAGAAAATGTGTGACCATAAGTATTAGTCTGCTAGGGCTGCCGTAATCAAATACCACAAACTAGACGGCTAAAACAACAGACATTTATTTCCCACGGTTCCGGAAGCTGAAAGTCTAAGATCACGGTATTGGCAGTTTGGTTCCTCCCAAGATCTCTCTCCTTGGTGTGCAGAAGGCCTTCCCTTGTGTCCTCACGAGACCATTCCTCTGTGTGCACGTGTCCCTGGTGCTCCTCTCCCTTCTAAGGAGCCAGCCCATAGTGGACTAGGGCCCACCCTTATGACCTCATTTAACCTTAATTACCTCTTTAAAGTCCCTAGATCCAAATAAAGTCACACTCTGAGATACTAGGGGATAGAACTTCAACATATGGACTTGGGGGGAACATAACACCTTATATAACAGTAAATCCTCTTAACTTAGGCTCCAGATACAGCTCAATGACATAATCAGGATCTCAGATGTCTATTCCTCTTGGCATCAGGTTCATCCTAAGGCTGGTTTCCCTTTTAGTTGAAAGATGACTGCCAATGGCAATTGGCATCATGTGTTTTCTTTTTAAACCCGATAATAAAGATAACTTCTCCAAGTATGGTATATCAATCCATCCTTTCAATCTGTTTGGGTAAGTGGAAATCACCAAGCTTCCCATTGGATCAGTAGTAGCCAGAGGAATGTCATCTGTGGATTGGCTTACACTAATGAAGACTTACACCCCTCTAGAATTAGAAAGGGGCCCTGGCTTGTGTGGCTCAGTAGACTGAGCTGCGGACTGCAAACCAAAGTTTTCCTGCTTCAATTCCCAGTCAGGGCACATGCCTGGGATGTGGGTCAGGTCCCCAGTAGGGGACACTCAAGAGGCAACCACGCACTGATGTTTCTCTCCCTCTCTTTCCCTTCCCTTTCCCTCTGTCTAAAAATAAATAAATAAAATCTTGTAAAAAACAGAATTAGAAGGGGAAAGAATAGTTATGGGAACATAATCAAGAATCTGTTAGGAAGGAAGAGGAGGAGTGGATGCTGGGTAGCTTTGCTGTCAAAGCTATAGCCATGAGAAAGAAATCCCCTTGGGGACAAGAAGGGCAGAGAGATTCCAATGTTACCATTACCTGCCATCTCTCTCCATCCATGCATCTCACAATACATCAACATGGAGGGAAAACAATGAAATTATACTTTCCATACCCATTTCTTCCCCTCTTCTCCTACTCCTCTCTTCCCACTAACTTGCCAACGTTCTACAGAACACCACCAGGGAAATACAACATAACCTTCTCCCCCGATCCACAATGGAATTCGGTTTCAACTTGTGTTGTTGAAAACATTAGAAAACAAACTTAATGATTCAGAACACGTGTTCTTCAGGACTTTACAAAGCTCTTGCCCAAATTCATAATAAATATAAGAGAAAGCCAGGTTTTGGATCACTGAGCCTCTGATGGTCGGTTCAGTTCTCTTTCCTCTTTTTTTTTTCATGTATCAAATAATTTATTTGATTCCTTGGAGAAATAGAGTGGATGTAAGGCCAAGAATGCAAAGGCTTGAATTCACATTGATTTTCTGTGAGCTAATCATTTCTGATTTATGATGATTAATTATGCAGCTCGGAGAAGAAAAGTCTTCCTTCACCACTACTCTTTTTTACTATTGCCTTTTTTCCATTACCATTTATCCCCTTTATACCCCCGTCTCCCCAGCAATCACCACACCGTTATTCATGTCCATGAGTCCTTGTTTGTTTTTGCTCAATTCTCCCACTCCTAACTCCCACCCGGAGCTGCGAGGCTGCTCTCTATCTTCTGAGTCTGTCACTAATTTGCTCATTAGTTCAGTTCATTAGATTCCACATATGGATAAAATCATATGGTATTTGTCTTTCTTTGACTGACTTATTTCACTTCTCTTTCCTCTTAACTATAGTCCTCACATTGGTTGTATATAAACCAGACTCTTGATTTTAGGAAAAGGATAGTCCATATAAACTCTGTTTTTCCTCTCCCTTAAAGAGGTAGCTGTTCAACAATTATCAGTATACTTACACTAAAAATATTAACATATAAAATTAGGTTCCCCTGAGATCATACAAGGTCTTCCCAGAAAAAGTCCAGCCATTGTTAATGTAACGAGAATGGTTTCCACGACATTGATGTAACCTGGAAGCCAAGGAGAGTAGACTGAAATGCCCATGCATGAACAATGATGACTTCACTGTACTAGTCAGTGGGGGGCGGTAGGCACCATTGAGTGAGCATGTGTTACTGTGTGGCTGTCGAATTCAAAATGACTGAGCAAGTAGAGCAACAAATCTGCATCAAATTTTGTGTCAAGCTTGAACATTCCTCTGCGGAAACTATTTGGATGATTCAGAAGGCCACAGTTATGGGCAACTGTTGATTGGCAGCTTCATCATGACAACACACCCACTCATGCATTGCATCTCATGTGGAGCTTTTTGGCAAAACATTAAGCCACCCAAGTGATTCAGCCTCCCTGCAGCCCAGATTTGGTGCCCTGTGACTTCTGGCAACTAGAGAACTATGTGAGTTTCCCAATGTGCCTACTTTGAAGGAGAATGAGGTATCATTGTCCTATGTACATTGTTTCTTGAATGTTGTATCTTCTTAAATAAATGTCTCTATTTTTCATATTACATGGCTGGATACCTTCTGGACAGATCTCATATATCATTAGCTTTAGAATTCTTTTTTTTTTTTTTTGATTAGTGAAAATTTCAATAATCCTTGAATTTGTGTATATGTGAGGACTTTCCCACATTGTTTCCAGGTATTGACTAAACATTAATTTTTCAGGTTACTTTTGAGCCAAGGAAGACTAAAAGGCTTTGTCTTTTCTGAGCATTTGTGGCAATAAAATGTGTACTTTGTGTATTTACTAAGGTGTGAGTGGAAGGAGAGCTCTATTGCTGGTGTGAATTTGTAAATATCTGAGATCACATTGCTTAGTACTGGAAGCATGGGTGTGGGTTTGTTAGGAACGAACATGAACATGAGTCTGGATGTGAATGGAAAAATCAGGGTAGGTGGTTTTAAACTGGGTCAGTACACATGTCTTCACTCTTAAGAAGACGCAAGTCTCTTTCCAGCTTCCTGATGACCTCGATACAGCTATTTAGCTTCTCACAGCAGCCTCTGATTTCTACCCCAGGAACTCCTTTCTTTCAGCTTCCTTTGCCTGAGAATTCCCTGCTGATTCCTTTTACTTCCACCTCAGTGAGGCCAAACCCCTGCCCTGCTTCTTAGGTGGCCCCAGAGCAGGCTTCGCTTTTTAGAAACTAGCTGGAACAATAGGAGAGGGGAGGGAGGGGGATGTGTTGCCAATACTTCCCTCCCCGATGCCCAGGGGAATCCGAGGTCTGGTTCTTCTCTAAGTGAAAATGAATGTCATCGCAGTCCTTTCTTTACCTGAAGAGTCACTCTTAAAATCTCCACTACTTAACCTAAGTAAAAGAAGGAGGTGAGAATATAAGAGAAAAACACAATGGGGGGGTGGTGGTGAAGGGGAACTTACCATTTGTTTTTCATTGTTGTTAACATTAAAATAAAAATCATTTAAAAAAATTACAGTGAGAAATCTCAAAAGTACCTCAGGATCGGGTAAATAGGGAAGAAGGTCTTAGATTTTTTTATTTGGGTTCTGTATGTTTCTGCACAGTAGTGAGCAAGGAAAGATGCAATACCATGGAAGAGGGAAGCAAGGGGCCAGACCTGAGGCCTCCCCTTTCCTATCGTTCCTATTAGTTTTGAAAGAGTGAAGCCTGCTCTGGGGCCATGTACAATAAGAGGCAGGGCAAGGTTTTGGCCTCACTGAGGTCAAGAAAAAGGAATAGGCAGAAAATTACAGATAGAAAATTATCACCGGCTCCAACAGCAACGGGCTTAAAATAGGCATTGGGATTGAGTCCCCAGCAGCCGCTATCTACCAGATTGTAATATAAATCATGGTAATGCCATCCTCTTTGCTACTGCTCATTTTGAAAACAGACTAATGACCAAATTCTAGCCAATGAGACATGAAGGGAAGTTTGCTGTGGGAATTCTGGGAAAATTTTCCTTTGTGTTGCTACCAGCTCAGAAATGAAGTCAACACCTGGAATAGCAGAGCATAAAAATTGGGCATCTGGGTCTTGGTTAAAATAATTAAACCACTGGGATAGCACATCCCTGGACTTACTGTTATGTGAGATAATAAAATTGCTTAACATTTAAGACCTCTGAAGGCATTCTGACAGATAGATGCTCCTTTCTCATAATACCCTAGAACTCTCACTGCACCTACCTCCTGCCCCGCTACAGCTCTGAGAGCTACCACTAATGAGTTAGAATTGGAGAGTATCTCTTACTATGCCTCCCAGAGATGAAACAGGGTATAAAAGGGAGTCCGAGGGCTACAGGGGACCCAGAGTTGTTCATAAAAGCCAAGTTCAGCTGTGGTAATAATAGTGCAAGACTATATATCAAGTACATTAGTAACAAAATAAACTTTCCTATTAGTAGGATATGACATGGTTTCCATGGAAAATGGATTTTCAATTTGAAATAACTGATTTAGAGAATACAACCCATGATAAATTTGAGCTTGTATATGCATTCCAGTTCTAATTAAAAACCTTAAATGAAGAATAACCTGGACTGACCTAGATGTTTGGAGATTGTTATGCTAATATTAGGGATTTTAAAAACACATAGTTGACTCCATGCCATTTCCTAGGTGTGGCTTCACCGGACGCAGAATCTGTGTGTACATGTGAGGGAAGCACTGGAAAGAAGGGACAGCAGAGGCCGATCGCACGGCATGCTGTCCCTCTCCACGCCAGTGCTGTTATTCCGGCAAAATAAGGTTAAAAGGAACATTTAGTTTTATTTTCCACATAAGACTTTTCTGTCTGTCTTATCTCACTTAGCATAATATTCTCAAAATCCATCCATGTTGTCACATCCAAATGGCAGTATTTCACCTTCTTCTATGGCTGAGTAATATTCCATTGACTATATGTAAGGTAGGAAAGGCAAAGGGGGTCAAATATATGGTGATGGAAGAAGATTTGACTTTGGGTGGTAAACACACAATGCAATATACAGATGATGTGTCATAGAAATGTACACTTGAAACCTATATAATTTTATTAACCAATGTCACCCCAATAAATTTAATAAAAGCCTAAAATAAGGGAACAATTAGGGATGTCTTGAAATTAAAGAGTCATAAAAGACTAATTGTTCCCTCTTGAGGGTCCATCTCCTAGTACTGATGTGATAAAAGATATGCACATCAGCTAATTACCTGTGTATGAATCTTAGATATATCTTTAGAACCAGGTAGAAAAATCCTTTCCCTCTTTACCTATCCTGTCCCTGCCCAGGACAGCAGTGACTATGAGTAAGAGGGACAGTCTATGTGATTGGGTCAACCAATTATCAGTCTACAAAGAGTGAACCAAGTGATAAATAACATAATTTTCCCATAGTCTTCATGACAAGAATTTCCCCTTTGACTAAGTTACTAGACAGTGGAAAATACGTCTTAATAATCTTTGTATTCCTACACCCTTTATCCAAATGTGATCATAATAGCTACCTTTAACTAAACACATGCCAGGCACATGACTTACATTATCTCGTTTAATCTTCATACCAACACTGCAACATAGATGTTATTGAGCTTGTTTGATTTCGTTTTATAATTTTTTTCTTTTATTGACTCTAGAGACAAGGGAAGGGAGAGAGAAAGAGAGGGAGAAAAACATCTATGTGAGAGAGAAACATTGATCAGTTGCCTCCTGTATGCACCCTGACTAGGGACTGAACCCACAACCCAGGCATGTAATCTGACCAGGAATCGAACCTGCCACCTTTCAGTTTGCGGGACAACGCCCAACAAACCCAGCCAGGGCAATTTGTGCTTGTTTTAAGTATGCAGAAATGAAGGATAATTGTGTTGACTAACTTGATCAAGATCACACAGCAAATGTTAAACTTCAGTCTGAAACCCATCCAAACAATCTCAAAGTCCATGCCTTTATCAAGCATCTGTGACAGGGTGCTCAAGATGACCCTCAGGTTCAATGATTCACTAGAAGAACTCCTATAACTCAGAATAGCTGTTATACTCATCATTACTGTTTATTACAGTGAAAGGTTACAGATTAAAGCCAGCAAAGGTAAAAGGTGCATAGGGTGGAGTCCAAGGGAGACCAGGAATGAGCTTCTGGTTTTCTTTTCCCAGTGGAGCCATATGGACAGCACCTGTATAGACAGTTGCTTCTCCCAGCAACAATGTGTGACAAGTATGGTATATTGCCAACCAAGGAAGCTCACCTTAGCCTTGATGTACAGGGTTCTATTAGGGATTAGTCATGTCAGCATAGAGCACCCCTGTGACTGACCTTACTCAGTCTCCCAACCCTCCAGAGGTCAGGCTGATTCATCATGGCCCACAGCCCCCAAGATAAATCACACTGTTAGTGTAAACTGTGTGGCGTGGCTCAATTTTTGAATAATTGACTTGAATATCAATTTGGGGTCAGTTTATATTCCCAGGGCCATAGTCAATAGCCTGGACAATTATATTTCAGCATCATTGCAGTTCTTTGCCATTTATGTCAAAAGGAATAAGTGAATTTTAAAGGGATATTAGAGTCTTCTGAGTGCCAAGTAATTGTGAAGAAGACAAGACAGATCAAAAACTAAGAATATTTTCTTAGATAGATAATACAAAAGAGAAAACATATTTAAGTATTCTTAAAAACAAATGTGCATTTTAAAAATTGTAAGGTTCTCTGGGCCCGGCTAGTGTAGCTCAGTGGATTGAGAGCGGGCTGGGAACCAGAGGGTCCCGTGATTTGATTCCCAGTCAGGGTACATGCCTGGGTTGCAGGCCAGGTCCCAAATGAGGGCCATGTGAAAGGCAACCATACATTGCTCTTTCTCCCTCCCTCTCCTCTCTCTGAAAATATATAAATAAAAAAATCTTAAAAAAAAAAGTTGTAAGGTTCTCTGAACGTACAAGCTGTATGACTTTGAACTTAAACGAATTCCAGTTTCCTCATTCATTAGAATAATAATAATAAATTTGTACACATACACACTCACACAACTTGCTGAGTTTTTTGCTGATTAAATTGTGCAATGTTTACTGACTGCCTACCAATTACTGAACTAGGCTATGAGAAATTCAGTAAACAGCTTCCTGCTCTCACAGAACTTAGTCTTGTGGGAAAGACAGAAATCAATTAATTGATCACACTGATGCTTAATTACAAACTTAAAGAAGTGCCCCAAAGTGAAGTAACATGGTTGCATGAGAGTACATACCAATGATTTAAGTTGAGGGTGGGAAGAAGGGAAGCAGGTCAAAGAAGACTTTCCAGAGCTGAGATCTAAAGGATGAGAAGGAGGCAGAGGGATGGGCGGGAATGAGCATTCCAGGCAGTGGGAAGAAGCAGAGACATGACAAATACACAGGGGCTGAAGAAGGTAAAAGAGGCTGTAGTAAAGAGAATGAGGGAAAGCAAGCAGCCTTAGAAGAAATTAATCTGGAGAGGTAGAGAGCACCAGAACATTCAGATTGTTAGAGGCCAAGAGTAATAGGAAGTTTTAGGATTTTTAAGCAGAGAAGTGACTAATCAGATTTTCATTTTTAAAAAATCATTTTGACTATAGTTTGGAATTAGTGGTGTGGGAGGGGAAGAGAGGTTGGCTGGAAAGAATGCATGCATGGAGATGAGATAATGTTATGAAGGTGCCAGCAACATTAACAGAACGTAATATGGAAAAAATTAAACTGACATTAACTAAATATTTGCTCTATGTTGGACATTCTATATACGTTAACCATCAGCCTAATTCCAACACTCACATTTTTTCTTCCCTCTTATGTACCTTCAGCAAGTATTACATGAATCCAATTTCTAAACAATAGAAAGATCAAGTGTTCAGTGTCCTCATCAATAAACTTTTATAATGCACTAAATTTTGACATAACATAGGGAAGGGACAAAAGAAAAAGGAAAAATATTCTAGATGGGGTTTTCTAAAGGAAATGGTTCTTAAACCAATTTATTTGAGTGAGGTAATAGGTCAAAAATACTTCGTGGATTAGTAACTACTCATAAATTTTAATGACTATACTTCCACTTTTAAAAAGACAGACTAATTATATAAAAATCCTTGCTCGGTTTCTCAAATGGAAGCGAAAATGGCCCAACAGAGCTGTCCTACATTTATATCTCCATCTCAATCAGTCACTGAGTATGGGCCGCCCTGCAAAGGGTGTGACCTTGGCTGAGGCAGTTCTCTGCAGGTGAAGTGATCCCTGAAGACACTGCCAGCTGAGGCTGCTCACTGTCAACATCCCCAGTAGCTGGGGCAACGAGTCCTTCATCGAAGGGAGATCTAGGCAATACATCACCATTCCACTACATTCCCACAAAACATTGTATTCTTGTAGATCCCCTTCATTTTATTCCTCTCCACTTGGAGGAGAGGGAAATCCCATAAACAGTTGAAAGAGATGGATGATAGACTTATTCAACAGGCATTTATTAAGTATCTATTTGGTACATAGTATCAAAATCCAAATACAAAGGTATAGAAGATACAGTACCAGAGCCAAGTCAGATACATAAACGTTTACTATAGAAGGCAGTGTGGCAATGCTTCATGAGAGACACAGACTGAGCATTGTAAGAATGCGAAGTCAGGATCAGGGGAGAGATTACAGAAAATGAGGCATACGGGGAAAGATGAAAGGACCAAAGAGAAAAAAAGGTCTCCATGGTAAATGTGCTACATGTGCCCCGCCATACCTCCTTGGCCTGTACCAATCCCCTTCTGAAACTGTTTGCATTGGTACCTAAAATAAGGACTCTGCTAAAGTAAGCCTTACCTAGATAGATCTCAAAAACGCTTTTTCCACTCAAAACACTGCTAGGGTCTAATTTCTTAAATTTGTAACAATAATCTTATTCCGTAGAGGCCTTGCCACCAATTATTGCCTCTAAAGGCACATTAAAGTGAAAGGAGCCTGGGTTATTACGAAAAACCTGGGGTTATATTCAGAGTTGGCCACTTGCTGAGGCAAATTATACACTGTATGTGCTGTAAGATTGCCATAATTATACCTATATCACGTCTTAAGGGTATTAAATAAAAATATTTAATGGTAAATGTAGGCGCTCAGTGGATATTTGTTCCCTTTCCTCCTCATATCCCAATTACACCTACTACCCAGGAAGACTGAGGCTATGACTAGAGTCCCCAGAGACCCCAGTCTTTACAAATTGATCACTTATGTCAGTTATGCTTTCACATGCCTTGCTCAGGCCAGTTATTTGATGCTGGGAATACAAAGTTGAATAAGACATGGTCCTGATCTCACACGGCTTACAGTTTGATGAACAGGCAGGGAGGGCAACATGCATGTACCAACCAGTATATCAGTAATTAGGATACAGCATCAGTACACTGAAACCCATATAATTTTATTAACCAATGTCAACCCAATAAAGTCAATAAAAATGTGAAAAAGAAAAGAATACAGCATGGTTTGTGTTAGAGGCAAAGCAAGTAGGAGTTCAGAAGAGGGGTACCATAAAATAGAGGTGTTGCAAGGCCCTGGAAAGCATGACATTCATCACATCTCTTGGTTCAAGGTCACACATCTACTTTTTGGTAGAGTCTGGCTAAAAGCATGTATGCCTAAGCCCAACCCAATGCACCCTTCCTGTGTCTACACACTTTCTCCCTCAAACCTGAGGGACTGTGGAAGGGTTTCCCCACTTCAGACAACTTGCGTTAAGTGCCTAAGTCCCTGTCATCTATCTGCAGGTGGTCAAAATCCCTCCCTGAACTTACCTTCTCAACAATACCTCACTTTCATTCCCACTATATACCCAGCCAATATACCCAAGTGAGAAAAGCCTAGACAGGCATTCTTGAAGAAAGCACATATTCAAAGTCTTTCTACTTTAGCCTCTATATTCACTGTGCTGACCAGCAATAAAATCACTGGGACTCCAGGAATAAGCTACAATTTCCAAGCCTAGAATTTAAGGAAACTTCAAAGAAGAAAAACATATATTTATGTTCTTTTTTTCCTTTGTCCAATTTACTCTAAATAGTGGAAGCACTAAGAGGGGTGTCCAGGTCTGCAGCAGTGGCTGTGTTTACACAAACTCTGCTTCATGGAAAGACAGTCCTAACACCTTCATTTACAGCACAGTGATGGATCAAGGCTTTACTGAACTATCTAGTTGGTTTAGTGTTACATATTTCAAAGGGAGGCAATTAAAAATAGGTTTCATTATTTTTCTTAATTTGAAAGTCAGAGACTTTAGAATTCTCTTTCAAATATGTGATAATAATAAGGATTGATTTTACACTAATTCAAACATTAAATTAAATAATAAAGTAAGAATAATAAGCTCATTGAAATTGTGAAATTGGTACAGCAACTTATGACACAAATATTTACATCTGCTGAAGCTACCTTCGGTATCAACTTCTCAGGATTACATTCATATAACTCATCTAGATAAATTTGATATTCTGACTTTAACAGTGATCCACAGAAAAATAAATTGGATTTTTTTCTGACTGTAAGGGGATATATTTTCACTGTAAGTAATGGAAATATTAAAAAGTCAAAAGTAAAAAAATTACCCATAATCATACCACCAAGTAATAAGTATTTCAACAGTATAATATATATTTGTATGCATATTAATAAACATATATGTTTAAATGATTATTATACTATACATAATCATTTCTAATTGTTTTTTATTATATTTTGAAATTCCCTGGGGGTAATATCAGAGATTAGTGCTACCATCAAAAAGTTGAAAGGTTCTACAGTAATAATTCCTATTATATTACCATTTAACCTGCCTATATAACATATTCAAAAGAAAGAAGTATCTTAGAGAATGACCATGGATTATCACATAATTAATTAGGTGGTGACTTCAATTTCAGCTGCTATATTAGATTTGGCTTCTTTAATGGAGTAAATCAATATAGCCCCTGCCATCCAGTATGCAGCTATTGACATGTCATATGCGTATTTCTGTATAACAATGTATAAGGACAACCAGGAACAGTCTGCTTTCCCCTGGTAGGGTCAGCAATATACTTTCATAGTTTTGCCTCAGTTGTCTATGTCGATTGACATAATGGCCATCAGCAAATTGCAATCCATAGGCCAAATAGCCTGCCACTTATTTTGGTGTGGCCCAAGAGCTAAGAATGGTTGTTATATTTTTATTTTTTTATTATAGCAGTTTTATTTATATTAACCAAATGTCACTGAACAGGAAGATGAATAAACAAATTACAGTAAATTCATACAACGTAATGCTATTGCATAATTGAACTACAGATTAACACAACTGCCACTTATTTCTGTATGAGCTAAGAATGGTTGTTATATTTTTAAACAGTTGACAAAAATCCAAAAATAATAATACTTCACAATACATGAAAATTATAGGAAATTCAAACTTTAATGTTTATCAGTAAGTGTTACTGAAGCATGGCCATATTCACAGGCTCTCTAAGTGTTACCTGCAGCTGTTTGTACGCTACAACTACAGAGTTGAATACTTGAAACAGATTTCATATGGCTCACAAAGCCTAAAATATCCACTGTCTGGCTCTTTACAGAAAATGTCAACCTCTGATCTAGTTCGCAGAGACCTTGTCTTGAGATACCACTGAACATCGTGCCAGTGCACATCATGGATATGCACTTTCCATCAAGAAAAAGGACACACTTTGGGAGTATCTCTTGATTTAGAGGACAATAAATACATATTTGAGTGTGCCACCAGTTTGAACGGACCAAAAGCAACAGAAAACTCTGCAACATGTTGGCCCTGAATGCAATGAAGCTGTTCCACCCCTTAGGCCTTAATGCCTAGCAGATCCAGTGATATTCAGCTTGTGCAGCAGATAGACGCTATTCAGCGTCACCAGAAAGTGGCAGTAGGAGAATTATAGCGCAGCCATCTAGGTGTTGGAGTAAGCCATGCTTTCTTGTGCAGATAACATCTCTTCGGAGAAACATGTCCTGCAGTTCTACTGAGCCTTGGTAAAGATTAAATAACTGATCATCAGCCCTCAAATAATGAAGAGAACTGAGCTGCCTGTCACAAATATTGTGTTGATCAGACAAAATGGTCATTACATATATATAGCATAGGTCTCACAAGAATAGTGAAGGAATAAGCTAGTTGCTTCAACAGGTGGTGACAGATTTCCAGGACACCTACTATTGCTTTGTTGCCTATATCTTCACATCTACATAGATCTGTGTCCAAATTTCCTCTTCTTATAAGGATACCAGTCACGCTGGATTAGGGTGCACCCTAATAACTTCATTTTAACTTAATTACCCCTTTAAATAACCTATCTCCAAACACAGTCATGTTCTCAGGTACTGGGGGTTAGGACTGGAACATACAAACAGGACCACAGTTGGGGCAGCGGTGGGGGTGGGGAGCACACAATTCAGCACGAACAGCTGCCTATAATTTTGTGTGTGTACTCCTGTTTATTTGAGTCCATATTAACATACTACATAATGGAGATGCTTGGCATAAACAAATAGGGAAAAACACACATGCAAAATTTTGAGTCTTTTTATCACAACCAGGGATGATATCCCTAACAAATGGTACAAGTCTCTAAAGGTTCATGAAAGGGGTGCATGCCTTCAAATACATGGTTTAGTTCACAAATTGCAACCATTGTGCTATCTTACCAGGCATTTTCTAAAATCATGCTTATAATCCATTTAATAAGATTTTACCATTATGGTAAAATATTCATTGGTGACCACAGATAAAAGTAAGACTCCCAAGAATGACTAGTGCAAAATATAATATTTTAGGCATTTTTTAATCAAGGAATTCCCTGACACTAAGGTAAGCTGCCATATTTGGTTATCACTTTGTGTCACATTTCTTTCCCTTAGAACTTTGTGAACCTAGATGTCTTCTGGAATTCAATACTGGCCATCACCACACTGTTGTCTGTGTTTGTATGTCATGAATAGATGTTCAAAGGGCCAATCTTTTTTTGTTTTGTTTTGTTTTCTTTATTTTTTTTTTTTCACGGAACAGGGCGCCCCGGGGGGATGCCCTGCCCCTGCGCCCCCCCAAACATACCCCACAAGCGCCCGGGGGTTCCCGCCCTCCCCCACCCCGAGGGTGAGGAGGCGGAGTGGGGGTGGGGGGGTGGGAAGAGACGGGGCCTCACCCCCGCAAGGGCCCGACCACCCCCACCCCACTCCCAGGGCACACGGGCAAGCCCCCGAGGAGTCTTTAAACCTCTGTGCCAGTACACGCTAGGTACCTGGAAAGCGGGGGAGAGAGAGAGCGAACGGGGTGGGGGTCGGGATCGGCAGGGGGACGCGCCCCACATGGTGGGCCAATCTTTTATTTGCCTTCCTTTTAGAGGACTTTTTTCCAAGGGAGCTGGTTGATCAAAGAATTATCTCTTTTTCTCATATCTAATTATTGATCATTCCATATCAACTTTTCTTATAAAGTGTGAACTTTTGATCTGCTGATTCAGCTATTTCTTTATATCAGAAAAGTTTTCCTTTTTATCTCTGAAATCTTTTCTATAAAAATATTTTAATATAGCCCTGGCTGGTGTAGCTCAGTGGAGTGAGCGCTGGCTACAAACCAAAGGGTTGCTGGTTCAACTCCCAGTCAGGGCACATGCCTGGGTTGCAGGCGAGGTCCCTGGTCCGGGCCACGTGAAAGGCAGCCATACATTAATGTTTCTCTCCCTCTCTTTCTCTCTCTCTCCCCTTCTGTCTAAAAATAAATAAATAAAATCTTTAAAGAAAAAAATATTTTAATATAAGTATTTCATTGGGGGAGGGGAGAGCTTCTAACCCTAAAGGAATAGCAATTATTCTAGTATTGTCATCTTTGTTTTCTATCACTATTGTTTTTTTTTCTTTTTTTATTTGTATTGAATTTACTGGGGTAACATTGGTTAATAAAATTTTATAGGTTTTAGGTATACAATTCTATAATACATCATCTGTATATTTTCTTGTGTGTTCACCACCCAAAGTCACATCTCCTTCCATCACCATGTATCCTCCTCCCTTTACGCCCTTCTGCATCCTCCCACCCTCCAATAATGACCATACTATTGTCTGTGTCTGCTTGATCCCTTCACCTTATTCTCCCAGCCCCACTCCCCTCAAACTCCTCCCTTCTGACAACTGTCAGTCTGTTCTCTGTGTCCATGACTTTGTTTCTATTTTGTTTGTTAGTTATTTTGTTCATTAGATTCCACATATAAGTGAAATCATACGGTATTTGTCTTTCTCTGTCTGGCTTATTTCACTTTGCATAATACTCTCCAGGTCCATCCACGCTGTTGCAAAAGGTAAAATTTTCATCTTTTTTATGGCCAGTTAGTATTTCATTGTGTAAACATACCACAGCTTCTTTATCTACACACCTATTTACAGGCACGTGGCCTGCTTAGAAATCTTGGCTGTTGTAAATACTACTGCAATGAACATAGGGGTGAATATACTCTTTGAAATTAGTGTTTTGGGTTTCTTCAGATGTATTCCCATAAGTGGAATCACTGAGTCATAAGGCACTTCTATTTTTAAGTTTTTGAGGAGCTCTGTACTGCTTTCCACAGTGGCTGCACCAATCTGCCAATCTGCATTCCTACCAACAGTGCACAAGGGTTCCCATTTCTCCACATCCTCACCAACACTTGTTGTTTGTTGATGTATTGATAGTGGCCATTATGACTGGTGTGAGGTGATATCTCATTGTGGTTTTAATTTGCACTTCTCTGATGCTTAGTGATGTTGAGCATCTTTTCATATACCTATTGCCATCCATAAGTCCTTCTTGGAGAAGTGTCTATTTAGGTCCTTTGCCCATTTTTTCATTAGATTGTTTGTTCTTGGTGTTGAGTTGTACAAGTTCTTTATAAATTTTGGATATTAAGCCCTCATCAGATGTATCTTTGGTGAATATGTTCTCCCATTCAGTGAGTTGTCTTTTCATTTTGTTGATGGTTTCCTTTGCTGTGCAAAAACTTTTTAGTTTGATGTAGTCCCATTTGTTTATTTTTTGATTACCTCACCCAAGGAGATCTATCAGAAAACAGTATTGCTATGAGAACTTTCTGAGATTTTCCTGCCTGTGTTTTCTTCTAGGATTTTTATGGTTTCAAGTCTAACATTTATCTTAACCCATTTTGAGTTTATTATTATATATAGTGTAAGAAGGTGGGGGGAGATTTCCACCAAGATGGCGGCGTAGGTGGATGCACTGCACCGCCGCTCACAACCAGAGAGTTTAAACAACAAACTCAATAGCGAAAAATAAACAACCAGAACGGACAGAATCGAACTGAAGGGAAGTCCGACACCCAGGAAGTTGGGGAGATCGTACATCCAGGTCGTTTTTTTCAGAGGACTTCTGGCAAGATGGCAGCATAGGTGAATGTGCTGTGCCTCCTCGCACAACCAAACAAGGAAAAAACCAGAAATTTACCCAACCAAAAACAGCCAGATCTGCCAGAAAATCGAATTGAGAGGAAGTCCAACAACCAAGGAATTAAAGAAGATACATTCATCCAGTCTGGTGAGCCGGGAGGAGCAGGGCGGAGGGAGAGCGCTCAGTGACCCGAAGTGAGCTGGTGAGCAGACAGCAGGACCGCAGCGAGCATGTGAGCAGATGGCAGGACTGCGGCGAGCTGGTGAGCAGACGGCAGGACCGCGGTTGGAGGGGCGGTTCCCACGGGGCTGCAGCACACCCAGACAGGAGTGCCTGACCTAAGCGCAGCCAGCGCCCGGCTCATCCAGACCTCATTCGCGTGCAGACAGACCGGGAGAGAAAGCAGGGCGCAACCCATCCGCGCAGATTGAGAGCACCTGTGGGGATGGAGTCCGCAGCAGGAGGAACTACCAGCCTCACAGGAGAGTTCACTGGGGAGACCCACGGGAGATTGGAGCTATGCAGCCCATCCACCGACCCCGGAGTGACCCCCAGAGCCAGCGCAGAGGGGCTCGAATTGCTTGCAGGAGGCGGTGTGGGTGCGGAGAGCGGAGCAGCCGCCATTGTGCTCTCAGATCCCGCCCCCACAGGCTACGTCACAACACAGCGACCGTTTCCCTGCCCAGGTGAACCCCAAGGCTCCGCCCTCCTTACAGTAACAGGCTCACCGAGGGAAAAAAAATGGCCCAAAGAAAGGAACAGATCAAAGCTCCAGAACTAACCTACGAAGAGATAGCCAACCTATCAGATGCACAGTTTAAAACCCTAGTAATCAGGATGCTCACAGAATTCGAAGAAAATTTACCGAAATTGCTTGAACAAATGAGGAGAGATCTGCAGGGAACCAATAGGGATAAGAAGGAAACTGGGACTCAAATCAACAGAGTGGACCAGCAAAAAGAAAAAAACATCCAACCAGAAAAGAATGAAGAAATAAGAATTCAAAAAACGGAGGAGGGGCTCAGAAACCTCCAGGACATCTGTAAACGTCCCAACATATGGATCATAGGGCTGCCAGAAGGAGAAGAAGAAATCCAAGGAATTGAAAACCTATTTGAACACATAATGATGGAGAATTTCCCGAAGCTGGTGAAGGAAATAGACTTTCGGGAAGTCCAGGAAGCTCAGAGAGTCCCAAAGAGGTTGGACCCAAAGAGGAACACACCAAGACACATCATAATTACATTACCCAAGATCAAAAATAAGGAAAGGATCCTAGAAGCAGCCAGAGAAAAAGAGACAGTTACCTACAAAGGAATTCCCATAAGACTGTCAGCTGATTTCTCAA
>PVJI01023428.1:0-23595 GCA_004026765.1 Micronycteris hirsuta
TCTTTAATTTTTTAGTTCTCAGTTTCATTCATTGTTTTTCCACTTTTTCTTCCTTCATATTTATTTGGATTCTCTCAGTGTCTCTTTTTCTAACTCTATTGAATTATATAATAACTCACTTATTTTCAGATTTTCTGTTTCCTGATAAAGGTATTTACAATTAAAGTACTAAAGCTGGATCCCACAAGTTTTGGATTTTTTTTTTAAATTACTTTATTGTTGTTCAATTACAATTGTCTGCATCCTTTCCCCTCTGGATTTGTATTTTCATTTTCATTTTATTCAAGTGTTTTTACATTTTCCTTATGATTAAAAAAAAATCCTTTTTAACTCAGGGATTATTCAGTGGTTTTAAAAATTTTGTTTTCTGCCATGGCTGGTGTGGCTCAGTTGGTTGGAGAGTTGTCCACACATCAGAAGTTTGGGGTTTTATTCCTTGTAAGGGCACATACCAAGGTTGTGGGTTTGATCCTGGTTGGGGCATGAATGGGAGGTGGCCCATTGGTATTTCTCTCTCACATTGATGTCTCTGTCTCTCCCTGCCCTCCCTCCCTTCCTCCCTTCCTTCCTTTCCTCTCTGTAAAAATCAATAAACATATTAAAAAATTTAGTTTCCATATATTAGCTACTCTTTTGTTGTTGTTTCTAATTTTATTATAGGGAACATAGTCTATTTAATATATTCCTCTGGATAATATTGAGACTTCTTTGATGAACTGATACAGGAGTTAGCAGACTATGGCCCAAGGCCTAAATAGAACTTAGTAGCATCTGTTTTTATATGTCCTGAAAACTAAAATAGTTTTTATTCTAAATGGTTGAAAAAAACAAAAGGATTGATGTTTTGTGACATTCAAATCTTAGTGTCTGTAAAGTTTTATTGGAACACAGCTGTGCTCATTGATTTTCATATTCTGCGTGGTTGTGACAGAGACTGTATGGCTCACAAAGGCTAAAATACTCAACTAATTGTTCCTTTACAGATAAATTTTTGCCAACATGATACAATGTCTGTTTTTGTAAGTATGTATTTTTAGCTAGATGTCTGATTCTGTATTAGCTCGTTATTGTATTTGTTTTTTTCTGATCATATTTTGTATTTTTGGTCTGTTGGTTTCTAAGAGGGATTTATTAACACTTCAAGTCAACTGCTGATTTATCTTTGTTTCTTACATTTTATCATGGTGATGATCTAGAATTTTAGTTGTGGATTATAATAGACATTCTCATTTTCTGCAGACCTCAAATTGTGTTTTGACAATATAAACATCAAGTATCTGGTCACTTTTGTCTTTTGTATCTTTTTCCACCATCTCTTAGCTTTGTTTTTCAATTGGTTTTAGTACTTTTCCTAAAAAGTTTGTAACATGTATTTATGTGTGGCAAATCTAGTGAGGTTTTGTATCTCTGAGGATTTTTTTTTGGTAAGAACAGAATATGAAAAGCTTTCTTTCAACTTGCCCCCTCACTGAGGCTTTCGGGTCCTCAGCCACAGTCTGTAGCTACTCATCTTCATCACCCTCCACATACTGATTCAAGTTAGCCTTCAGCTTTCTCTGGGTTATTCTTCTCATTTTGGTTCCTGAAATCCATGTATTCCTCTAGCTTCTATAGTTTCTCCATGGTTGATTTTGGAGATGGGAGTTAATAATTCATACTAGGTTCAGACCTCACATCCACCCGTGTATTACTTAGGTACAGCAGGTGCAAAGGGCAGTGGGTCAAACAACTCATGCTAGTTTCAGGCTTTAGACCCACCTATTTATTACCTAGTACAATGAGTACAAAGGACAATTGTGAAATTTTAGAATTCCATGAATGAAGAGATGATTCTGATGGCTTCTGAGGGACGGAAAAAACGAGTCAACTTCGAAGAAATAAATGTCATACTGGCATGTTACCAGCCATACTATGCGCTGGGTGTTTTTATAATTTTCCTAGGAAAAATAATTTTTAACCTAGAATTCTTTACTAAGTCAAATGATTAATTATGAAGGTACATTAAAGATAGAATTTTCAGATATGCATGGCTCTAGAAAGTTTACCTTCTGTTTACCATCATTTAGTTAGTTATTTAAGGATGTACTCTGGCAAAATGTTAGTAAACTAAGGACAAGAAGGACAGAAGTTCAAGAAAAAGTTGAGCCAACCCAGAAGAAAACTGAAAAGAAGACTCAAGTTAACAGTTGTTCAGAAAGCCTGAATAGCATTCTAGGTTGACACAGGAGGAAAGGGTTTTAGGAAGAAGGTCTTAGGAAGAAAAATATGGACTAGATAGAATGAATGGTTTCGTGAAGATTTTGGGAAAAATTTGGTGATAAAATAAAGGACAGTATGTGAGAAAAGAAAGATAAAATTTCTTGGAAAGCAAAAAAAAAAAAAAAAAACCAGTCATGATGTAACTATGAACCAAATTAGAATGTGGCATGATGTTTAGAAATTATAATCAAGAATTCATTTGATTTTTATTGATTGATTTTTAGAAAGTGAGCAAGAGAGAACATCGATTTTGTTGTTCTACTTATTTATGCATTCATTGGTTGATTCTTACATGTGCCCTGACTGGGAATGGAACTTGCAGCCTTGGTGTTATCAGGATGATGCTCTAACCAACTGAGCTACTTGGCCAGGGCTCATTTCTTCTTGATTCTAGGAACAATCTTTTTCAAGTGGTCCTAAAGTTGTAACATTAGACCATAGAGTAAAAAGTGAGCTATGCCAGGGTTACATTTCTTTACAGCGTGATCAAATGTAAATATTGTTTATTAATTTCCAACTTTAAGTCGACCTTTGAACAGGACACAGTGAACAAAGCCCAGAATGCTGTTGTTGCATGGCACAGTGCAGTAACCATGAGTAAATAAAAGCGAGGCTGACAGAGGGAGGGACAGGAGAGAACAGATTGCTAGCTCTAGTAGCTTTGTCTTTCAAAATGGAGAATCAAGAAGTAATGTCAAATTAACAAATAAGCAATACATTAGAAGTATAGTATTTAAAATTCAAAGATACTTACATAACAATTTAAGTTAATATATCTTCAAACATTAAGAGGACGGAAAAGAGGGAAGTGTAAGATAAATTCTAAAGGTTTTACATTAGAGGTCAGTCAGTTTATTTTTAAAGTTGGTAACTCAAAAGTAGTGGTGTAAGCATATTTGGGTTATGGGGATAACCATTAGAATAGATTGTTTAGAGATTGGGATATAAATGGAGAGATTTGCTTTTATCATATAAACTTCTTTGTAATATTTCAATTTTTATAGTATGTGTATTTGATAAAAATTTAATAAAGTTAACAGAAGTAATTCAACAAAAAAATAAATTCAACTATGTGTATATAGAGAACTCTCATTCCCAGTGTGGTCCCCCAAAGCTAGCAATTTTACTAGTTTTTTCTTTACCCTCAAGTAACTTTTTATACAAATACATATTTGTATACATATATACATATACATATGGCGTATACATATTTTTTCTTCCTCTTCTAATACAAAAGGCAGCATATTTATATATACTGGTCTACACTTTGATGTTTTCACCAAAGCATAGGGAATTTTCCTCAAAATTCCCCCATTCTAATTTTTTCTTTATAGATTGTATTTACAGTTGTCCCTCACTATATCCTGGTTCACTGATTGCGGCTTCACTGTATCGCGGGTTTTTAAAAAAATATATATTTGATTCCGTATTGCGGAGTTTTCGCTATATTGCTGGATTTTGCAGTATATAGGTATTTATATAACATTTATGATTTTAATTTTGCCAAAAAAATTAAAACAATATAAAAAATAAAAGAAATGTTAATTCAAACATATTAAAAGAATATTAAATCGAAATAAAATACAGTATGTATTTCATCAGCGGATGAAAACTGTACTGTACACAATGGAAATGCAGTATGCCACTACTGCTTGCGCAAGTTTTCCAACGTGGGATTGTACACAGCACACTATTGGCTGATGGAATGGAAGGCGACCAACCACAGCACTTGTGGTTCTGTATCCTGGGCGCTGATTGGCTCAGTGACTGTAGTATCGGTTTATTTGTTCTCCCACACTGTGCCCATACGTTCAGCATCTCTCCTTGTCCACTTCTCATCGATGTCTGATCGCTGCGCGTAGTGTTGCTCTGCAGTGTTGTGTTTTTGTGAAACTTTCGTAAAAGTTTGAATTTATTTCAAGCCCTATACGATGCCACCCAAACATTCTGCACCTTCTAAGGCTCTGACAGTGAATCCAAGCGTCAGAGGAATATGCTTACCATCAAAGAAAAGGTGGAACTTCTCGACATGTTAAAGGAAGGCAAAAGCTATGCGGCTGTAGGCCACCATTATGGATCAGTGAATCTACTGTTCACTACATAAAGGAAGACGAGAAGAACATTAGGTCTACAGCAACAATGACTTTTAACAAGACTGCAAAGAGGGTGATCACTTCCTGAAATGAGGCCATTGTGAGGATGGAGTCTGCATTGGCCCTGTGGGTAAATGACTGCAGGAAGAAGAGTATCTCGCTGGATACCAACACCATCCAGACAAAGGCCAAGAAACTTTATGATAGCTTTGCGGAAAGCATGGACGTTCACAACGGTGATAAGGATGAAGATAAGGATGACAACGCAGAAGCAGGACCGTCAAATGCTGCTCCCACCAGACCAACCCAATTCAGTGACAGCAAGGGCTGGTTTGACAAATTTCAGAGACGCTTTGGACTCAAGAGCGTTTCTCTGCATGGAGAAGCTGCCTCTGCGGATGTCCATTCACAACCGTTGATGAATGAAGACCTGATGGAGATGACAAAGTCAGGATGTGAAGAAGAGGATGAGGAACAAGATGAACTACGGGTTAGAGAAGAGGAGGAGGTTGGCCTAACACTTGATCGTCTTGCAACCATGGTCAGAATGGCCAAAGAACTTCAGCAAGTGGCTGAAGAATGGGACCCCCAGATGCTTCGTTCATTGCACTTCATAAATACAATTGAGAGTGGCATGTTAGTTTATAAAAACCTTGTCACTCAGAAGAAGAAGCAGTGCCAGCAACTCCCCATAACTATGTTCATCACTTGATGAAGAGATCGGTTACACCTACACCTTTAGTGGAAATAGAAGTTATGGCCCAGGGTGAAGATACTACACCACCTGATGAAGTGGTGTCCTCAGAAGAGCTGTAATGCTCTTCTTGGCTGTGCAGTACATTCATCTCATCGTCATCACCTTCATTGCCATCAGTACTGCACAGCTACATAATTCATGATCTTCATCATTCAAGTTGTAGTATACTTCACTGGTGAGTACCCATTTAGAATTTTATGTTGTTAAAATTACGTAGGTTTAAGAGTGTAGAAAGTGTTTAAAAGCATATGAAGTGTTTATAAGAGTATGGGAAAGGTTAATAAGAGAGTGGGAAAGGTTTATAGGAGTGCGGTAAGGGTTTATCAAGCTTTAAAATGTATATAAATAATAAAATAAATATAACGCCGCTACTTCGTGGATTTTCACCTGTCTCAGGGGTCTCTGGAACGTAACTCCCTCGATAGGTGAGGGATCACTGTATTTATTTTTAGAGAGAGAAGAAGGGAGGGAGAAAGAGGGTGAGAAACATCAATGTGTGGTTGCCTTTCGCATGTGCCCCCCTGGGGATCTGGCGTGCAACCAAGGCGTGTGCCCTGACTGGGAATTGAACCGGCGACCCTTTGGATCGTAGCCCATACTAAATCCACTGAGCTATACCAGCCAGAGCCATTCTAATTTTTTAAGAGCTGCAAAATATTTTGTGGATATAGAAGTTATTTATTAAGACCTCTTTATGGACTCATGTTATTCCTAGTATTTTGCTCTAATAAACAGTTTCTTATGGATAATCTTGTACATAGGTCATTTTATGTGTATGAAGGTGTATCTGTGAAGTAGAGTCCACGCATGGGATTGCTACATCAAAGTTTAAAGGTATCTGTAGGTAAATAACAGATTTGCCTCCATTAGGGTAGTACTATTTTGTGAAGCATAGTTCTTGCCAAGATTGTATTGTTGAACTTTTGGACTTTGCCTGTATCTCATTTTAGTTGCATTTCTTTTATGGGTGCCATAGAGCATATTTTTTATCTTTTTTTTAAATCCTCATTTGAGGACATGCCCACTGATCTTAGAAAGGAAGGAGGAGAGGGAGACAGAGACAGAGACATCACTGTGAGACAGAAACATCATTTGGCAGGCCCTCCCCCCACACATACCATCTGGGCCTTGAACTTGCAACCCAGGTTTGTGCCCTGACCAGGAATCGAACCCTGCAGCTTCTTGGTACACTGAACGATGCTCCAACCAACCGAGCCACCTGTCAGAGCATATTTTTATATCTTTAAGGGATATTTTTAATCCCTTTTTGGGGGGATGTTGGTTTTTGTTCTTTTTCTATGGGCTGTTTCCCTTTCAGCTTATAGAAGCTTTTTATAAATTAGGGAGGTAAATTCTTTGTTTATAATGAATTGCAGATATTTTCCCCAGTGTGTCATTTGACTTGCTTAGGAAACTTTCTGCCATGCTGAGGCTTTTGATTTTTAGATAATTGAGTTTATTATTATTAGTAGTAGTAGTAGTGTAGCTCTGGATTTTGAGTCATAGGCTGTTCCATTTGGGGTTATAAAGGAATTCACCCATGCTTTCTTAATAGTTATGAGTTTTTTCATGTTTAGATCTTGATTCATTTGGGGTTTATCCTAGTGTGAGGTGTGAGGAATGGAATCGACTTTATGTTTTCCCAAATGACTACCTAGTTATTCAAATACCAGTTAATTATAAAGCCCATTTTCCCCACTGTGAATTGATGATATAATATGGTACTTTAGTTGTTGCTAATTTAGTATAATGACCATGGGTATAAGACCCTGATTATTCTAATTGTCAGTTCACCTGACATAGAACACTAAATAGGAGGGAAACTTCCTTTTAAAGAATACCTGTTAAGTCCTTTTAAGGACTTGGGTCTTAAGTATATACTTTTGCATGGAATCCTCACAACACTATGAGAAGATGTTTATCTTTTTCCCATTTCAGATGTGGAAACTGAGGTACAAAGATACAACTTACTCATCATATTGTAAGCAATGGAGCCAGCATTTAAATACAGAAGGTGTGACTTCATAGCCTATGCCATTTAATCCATTTAATCCTATAACACCATCCTGTCTCTGATCTTAATGAGGCAGCATAGAACCTCCAGTTTGTTTGTTTTTTTTTATTCTTTCAAATCCATTGCTAATGCTGCTGGAGCAGCAACAGCAATAGCTATAGAAATAGAGCCTTACCTAAAGAAGTGTGTCTGGGTTCCGGAGAGCTGAAAGAAAAATAAGAACTTGCTTAGCCATTTGGGCTTGGCAAGTGCAAAAATTAGTAAATGTAGCAGGGAGACTGTCCTTAGAAAAGCTGCTTACAACTTTACAAGGTTGGCTCTTGTTTGGAATATAGTTCCCTGCATTGATATGACCTATCCTTAAATGATAAGAGTGGCTCTCATTGTGTCTAGACTGTTTGTGTAAATGATGTGGTTTTTACTTACTTTCTGGGAGTCTGGAATTTTGGTACATGCTTGGCAGAGGGTGTCTATGTGACCAGCCCCCAATAAAAACCCTGGACAGTGAGTCTCTAATGACCTTCTCTGGTAGACAGCATTTCCACATGTGTTACCACAATTCATTGCTAAAGGAATCGTGTCCCATGTGGCTTTACTGAGTGAGAACTCTTGAAAGGTTACACATGGTGTCCACTGAATGTTTCCCCGTATACCTTTCTCTTCTGATTTTGCTTTGTATCCTTACACTGTAAGTCTTAGAACACAACTATATGCTAAGTCCTATGTGTGCTTAGAGAATTATTGAACCTGGCAGTGGTCTGTAGGCTAGTTCTAGACACAGACACTAAAATGTTTGTTGTGATTTGGGCAATAGGAAATGTGTCTGTGCATGTGAAGCAGGTGGAGAGAATGAATGAATGTATATAAAATTTGAGAGCTTTATAACTTTGGGAGGTTAGGAGCCACAGTAGCTGAGACTAACACCAGAGGAGAGTTTCCGTCTTTATATGCAGAGGAAATACTGGCAGATTAACTGGTTTCTGCTCAGTCACTGTTGCAGACAGGAGCTCCATTCAACAGCTGTCCTGCTAGTGATGACATGTTGGAGCAATAGCATCAACAGCAAAGGATCAGCAGTAGTTGAAAAGAATCAACTTTTTAGACTTCAGTTAGTACTCTTGAGATTTTGATATTTGTCATTCAAAAGGACTCCTGCTTAAGAAAATAAGACATTTTTCTGACAAGCTGTATAACAGTTTTGGATGAAAGAATAGCCAAAAGAATAATTAGTCATAGGTTTCAACATCTTTCTCAATTATTGATAGAATTAGTAGACAGAACATCAACATTCTGTTCACCAGTATTGCTCCTGCTCCAGTTTTAAAAAAAGCATTTTATCCCTATCATGCTAAGTATTAGTATACAAGAAATCCTCATAAAATAAAACTTTGCATGTTTATTATAATATTAGACCATTTTTCAGGATATTAAACCTATGATGTTACTGTAAACTAAAACCCCAGGTCAAATAGGTGATGAGCGACAAGGGCTAGATTCAAACAAAGGTTTGTTTCCAAAGCCAATGCTCTATTCTTTTATACCCAGGTTTTTCTGTTAGCTTTAGGAAAATTAATATTTAGACAGTATTTGCTTAATAGGTTCAATTATTTTTTGAAGTTGGTTTGTTCTGGGACAAATATTGGTATGGACTTCAGCCCACAGCGTCCGCGGCGTTATGGATGAGAATAAGTCTATCAAGACATCATCTGCTTGGGGAGGAAAGGTGGCTGATCTCTCAAAGGAGAAGGGCCCCGGAACCTGTTCCTCAGCCGGCTTTTATTGGGTTTAATGTGCATAGAAATACAGGGCGTATACATAAAGCTCATCAATCATTGTCAGGCAGGAATGATCAAACAGTAGATAACATTCAAGGAACTCTGAGGGCTTATTTTGAGTCAGGGTCAGGTAGCTAAAGGTCCATAAAACTTTGGGGAACAAACTCATTCCATGCTTGGACCCTTATCTTTTAAATTGAGGGTGTTAGCAAAGTAGGTTTCACAGGATTTTATGCATTCTTCCTTAGGCCTGATTGCCCAGGGGAACCTGCCCTTTGCAGCACAGGGCCACACCTACCTCCAGCATTGTTTCTGGCTTAAGGCATTATTTCAGGCTCAAGTCGGTAGGGGAAATAAGGCAGCCAAGAGATTAGGAGACTTCTTGTAGACAGGATGAGGACTCAGGCTGTGTCAAAGCCAAGGGCCAAGGGTCCCTATAGCACCCCAAGTCCTTCCCTGAGGGCCCCTTCATGACCATGCCTCTCTTAGGTCGTCCATCCTTTGAGGAATCTTGCCCATCGTTGGCTAACCAGTCATCCGCCAGGGCCAAGCAGGGTGAAGTGAAATGGGGCAGAAGTGGTGCCCCTACAAGAAAGATGAGCTTTGTCTCTTAAGTGGCTTATGGTCCCAAGGTCTTTTTACTCAGCCTTAGCCACAAGGGGTTACAGTTTCTGAAACCAAGCAGGGTGGTTCCCAACAAAATATTATACCATTTTTATAGAATTAAAGATGGAAGCATAGCTTCAAGTATGCTATAGAATATTTGTGGTTTCACTAAGATGAAAAGGAGGTTATAACACAACTTTGTGATGCATTGAAATCTCATTTCTTGGGCTCATTACTATTCATTCTGATTTCTTGATGCTCTTTCTTGAACTAAAGGAACATGAAAACTAACCTAAGTTCAAACACTGTAGCTGTTATAAAATCCAGGGGTGCTAGGAGATCACTAAATGATGCAAAAGAAATTGTAAATTGAAAATTTCTGTTAACATTTTGGGATGATAATATATTCAGTAATGGTCAGTAGTAAAACTGACCAAAAATCCTTATAAAATGTATTTGATCAAAAGACCCAGCTATGAAGGAGAGAAATATTAGAAAACTCCTTTTTAAAAGTTCAATATTTTTCAAAAATAAAATAGTCTGTTTCTCTCTCATTAGTTAATATTTAAACATGACAAATATAAAAGAGAAAGTAAAAGCCAGATATAATAGTCCCTTTTAACATTTAGGTGAATTTGCTTTTAGACCTTCATATGCTTATAGTATATGTGCATCTTTATTATTATTTATTTTTACAAAAGTGGAAAATACATGTTATAACTTACATATGTAGTTTTCAAGTGAGCATTGTTTTGTGAATTTATATCCTGGTTGATAAGTATGATGCTTCATCATTTTAATAACCACCTAGTGTTTCATTGCGTGGATATATAGTAACTTCTTTAACTAATCTCTCACTGTGAAAACAGTGATGGTTTAATAGCTTGGTAGGTTAGTGTAGTTATTAAAAGCATGGACTCTGAAATTAGTCAACATGGGTTTGAATCATGACCCCAGCTCTTATTTGTTGTTTGGTTTATGTAAGTTACTTAACTCATTTGTGCCTTCATTTCCTCAATTGTAAAATGACATTAGGTTTTCTGACTGTATGTTATGAGAAGTCTTAAAAATTGTTAAATTTTATTTATGAATGTGAGAAAAAGGAAGTTTCAGTGATTGGCTCAACAAAACTTAACTGTATATTTCAGAAAATAGTTGTCAGTGTAAATAGTACCAGTAGTGCAGTAAATTATTAAGCTGACAACTAACCAAAACACAGACCATTATTACTTCTACCAGACATAGCTATGCTTTGCAGAATTCAGGTGATCCTAAGACTCCTTTGTTAGAAATAGCACTTGTAAGCAGTTTTATGACAAGAATTTTTTTTTTCTGCAGCCATAATGGAAGAGAAAACATTTCTCCTTGTTTTAGAGCAGCAATTTTTAACCTTTTTCATCTCATGGCACACATAAACTAATTACTAAAAATCTGTGGCACACCAAAAATTATGTTACTTTTTTTTTGCTGATATGACCCCCCCAAAAAAACGGGCATAATTTTGATTCATTCACTCTGGCAGCTATTGTTGTGTTGGCTCTTGTCATTTTTTATTTGACAGTCTAAGGGAAAAGAGGTCAGTGCCTCCAACTAAATAGTCAGGTGTAACATGTTTTTAAAATTCTTGGGGCACGCTGATAGGTCTCAAAACTTAAAATGCAGAAAGGAAAAGGATATAACTATTTTTTTAAAATGAAAGGGATATGAGATGTTGTATTTTGAACCAACATTAGTTACATAATAGTCAATGCATAGAATTTTGTGAAGTTTTGATATTTCATTGATTCTAAGGTGCACATTTTTTTTATATTAACATTTTTGATATTAAGATGCTTCTTAAAGTTGATGCTATATAATAAATTAACTGGTGGCACTTTTTCTAGATTGTTATGGGTCTTAACAAATGAAGGCTTCCTAGGTTATATGAAATATGTATGATAAAGTGCATAGAATAATAGTACCTGGCACATACTAAGCAATCAGTAAGTATTAGCTATCCTTGTGTTTTACTTTGCTCTTGTAAAAGGTGACTACATACATATATCTTTATGTTCAGTTCTAATATAAAATAATGCCTACATGGTGGCATAAATGGATCAGAGGGTTGGCATAACATATTGAGGGGAGATTTGTTTATTAAACCAAGAAAAAATAGCTATGTGGGGTGAGAAATAAACCATTTACCCTAAAAGTAACTGTTAAACCACTATTTGTACTATTTACCCTGTCTGACCTATGTCAAATAGTCTCTGATGTTTCATTCTTTGAGGGATAATAATACCTACTTTGCAGAATTTTGAGAATTAGATAATATATATATAAACTTTAAAATGTCTGTGGACTGACTATAGGACAAGAATATTTTACACTGAAGTTTATTTGGGACAACTATGACATCTTTGGCTTCTGTTTTTGTTTCTTCCACCCACATCTAATTCATTAGCAAATCTCAGTATATTCAAAATCAACCACTGTATAGTACCTGCCACTCCCTTGGCCCCTTATCTGGATATGCAAACTATTATCATCATAGTTTCCTTACTGGAATCCATGCTTCTCTCCTTGGGAAAGAATATTCTCAACACAATAGCCAGAATGGTCATTTAGAAAGTAAATCAGATCATGTCACTCCTACATTAAACACTCTCTGTGCCTCATTTCACCCAGTAACATTTTTTAGAACGGCCTTCAAGGCACCACATGCTGTAACATGTACTCCTTATCTTTTCTGTTCTTCCCTTGCTTCTTTCCATCACAGTTGCTCCCTCACTGTTTTCTAGAATACTCAGGGCATTCTATCTGTTTCCTCTGCCTACAACATTCTTCCCTCTTCCTTCCTGCTGTCTTTAAGACTGCTTAAATGTTGCTTTGTCTTACATCTTTCTAGGACTACCGACTTAAAATCGTAATTCTCTTTATCCTTGGCCGTTCCTTATCCTACTTTTTAAAAAGCACTTACGACTTCAAAGCATACTACATAATTTTCTTTCTTTTTTCTTTTGTAAGATTGTAGACTCCATAAAATAAGGGCAGGGATTTTTTGTCTGTGCCCTGGGATTTCCCCTACTGGATAAAGACCTCTCAGTTTGGTGCTCAGTAAACACTTGTTGGATTTGTTGAGTGAATTCATGTTATTGCTATGACAGTTATATGAGGTCTGTCTGGAAAAAGTCCAACCAAGGTTAATATAATGAGTATGATTTGTGTGATTTCGATGTAACGTCCACCCAAGGAGAATGGACTGGAATGTGCATGTATGAACAATGATGACTTCATTGTACTTGTCAGTGGGGGCAGTAGATGCCATTGAGTGAGCATGTATACTGTGCGGCCCATGCATTCAAAATGATTGAGTGAGTAGAGCAACGAATCTGCATCAAATTTTGCGTTAAGTTTGAACATTCCTCCACGGAAACTATTTTGATAATTCAAAAAGCTGCAGCTATGGGCAGTTGGAGATTGGCAGCTTCATCACAACAATGCGCCTGCTTGTGTATCATGTCTCGTGCAGTTTTTTTGCAAAACATCAAATTACCCAGGTGACTCAGCCCCTCTACAGACCAGATTTTGTGCCCTGCAACTTCTGGCTTTTCCCAAAACTAAAATCATCTTTGAAAGAGAAGAGATTTCAGACCGTCAATGAGATTCAGGAAAATACTGTGAGACAGCTGATGGCAATTAGGAGAACTGTGCGAGGTCCCAGGATGCCTACTTTGAAGGGGACTGAGGCGTCATTGTCCTATGTACAATGTTCCTGGTATCTTTTTAAATAAAGGTCTCTATTTTTCACATTAATTACGTGACTGGATACTTTCTGGACAGACCTTCATATGTACAGAATTCAGTATTTATGGGTTATGCCTCTATAATAGGAACTAAATAAATATTCAGGTGAATGGCATTTTGGTTGCATTTCATTAATTAGAGGGTTTTAAAGGAATAATGACTAGTCATTAAAAAATGTGTTCATGGCCCTGGCCAACTAGCTTGGTTGGTTAGAGTATCATCCCAATATGCCAACATTGCGGTTTGATCTCTGGTCAGGGCAATACAAGAAACAACCCATGAAAGCATAGATAAGTGGAACAACAAAACAGTATTTCTCTCTCTCTGTCTTTCCTTCCCCCTTTCCCTCTCTTCCTTTCTCTCCCTCTTCCTCTATGTTTAAAATCAATAAATTAAAAAAAAAAAACGATTAGTGTTTTATTGCTAAGGTACCCACATAAAACAAAAGCAATCAAAATCGTTTTATGAAATTGTGTCATAAATAAAGGATTTTAAACATTGCCACCTCTGTATATTTGAAGAATTTGCCCCATCTTTAACTACCACCCTTTTTATTCTTTCTTCCTAAAATTTCAATGGTGCTAGCCTTGGGAGGAAAATGTTACAATTTGATAACTTTTGGTGGGGGACATAAGTAACTGTTCTTTAGGAAGTAAATACATTTTGGAATAATCATACCCTTTAATAGATGAAATGTTGATGGGCCCACAGTGTTTGTTGGGGACGCAATCTCCAAGTCTTTTTTTAGGGTAGTTACCAATAGCCAGTGCCTTTGGGTTTTGGATGTGTTTAGAAAACAGGCATTGAAAGCGTTAAAGTTAATAAATGGCTAAATGTTAAAAAACAAACAAACTTGCCCGGCTGGTGTAGCTCAGTGGATTGAGCATGGGCTGGGAACCAAAAGGTCCCAGTTCGATTCCCAGTCGGGGCACATGCCTGGGTTGCAGGCCAGGTCCCCAGTGAGGGCCATGTGAGAGGCAACCATACATTGCTCTTTCTCCCTCCCTTCTCCTCTCTCTGAAAATAAATAAAATCTTAAAAAACAAACAAACTTGAAATTATCTCATACTGCCTCACAATCTGAAAACCTCACTCAGTTTATTCCTTTAGCTTCAGTTATTCATTTTTATAAGCAAAAAATTGATTGAACATAGATTGCATGGAAAACATTATAGTAGGTTCTGTGGAGGAGAATGTAAAGGTGAATAATTAGACCGTAATCAACAAATGTATGTAATATGGGGAGATTCTACATACCAATTACTTTTGGTTTTGTTGATGAAAAAACATAGTAACAGCGGGATGAACATGAGTTTTCTGTTCCGGTTAAGTGTTCACAAATGGTCACTAGATAATCTAGAACTGTAGAGGAAACTGACTACCTTGATTTCAAGGTAGTAAGTGGATATGAATTTCAGTATTTAAGTTTCTTTAATAAAAGATATTTCTAGGATCATGGAAAATTGGGAGTTTTTAAAATCTCTTTTTTTCATGGTTATCGTATCTTGATTTGATAGATTAAAACAAGTGGTCTTTTCCTTGAATTTCATGTCTGTTTTAGGTATGATCTGAGGTTTAACCATGAGTTAGTGGTTTATATTTTTAGAATCTTCCTTATATGTTATTTTAGTGACTCTTCCTCAGTTGTGTGAATTGCCTGTTATCATATTAATCATCTCACTTTAATGTTAATAAACCACTTCCCATCACATTCGATAATGCAACACTTTCTTTGCACTGCTTAATTACAGTATTCCTTTGCTTTGTTGGCCCAGTGTATTTAATTATTCTTTAGCAGGAGAGAGCTTCAATAATTGATACTTGAGGCAGTGAAGCGGATTGGTGTGTTGACTTAGCCAGAGAGCTGACAAGTCCACAGAACAACTGCTGTACTTGTGTAAATTTACTGTGTGTTTCTAAGGAGACTGTTGATCCAGTGTTGTTCATGCATCACCCCCCTGCCCTTACCCCATGACATCTCTATTATTTGGCTTGTTAGAGCCTTTTAATATAATGGTAAATTGTTTACCTGTGATAGAGTTTTTTTTTCCTCTCCCTTTTTAGTAATTTCCTTCTCTTGGTCATCTACACTCACTCATCCAAACAGACATTTAATTTATTTTTTAAACTTCTTCATTCTGCTTGTCTTCCATGTCTTAAGCCATAATCTCCTATAGCAGTCAGACTTATTAGAGATACTCAATTTTACCTAGGTCTGCATTGCTCTTCCTTTACTATAATGGAAAATTACTTTTCAGACTTTGTTTATAAATATTAAGTATAATTTTCAAAGATAGTTTTTGTTTTTTACTGAATAGTCTATAATTATAGGTGGTGGTGTGTTTTCAGGAGAATTTATGTCTAGGAAAGAAAAGTAATTTTTTAAAAGAAAGGAACTGACTTTAATAACTGAATTGTGTTTTTCTCAGCTTTTACAAAGTTTTACAAAGTAATATGCCTCTTGGTATTTGAGCTTTATGATATTTTTAAAAGCTTTTATTTTCTGTAATTTGAAAATTCTTGAGGGGAAAGTCTAGGGCAGAAAATGGTGATTATCAGAGTATTTTTTATGAGTGTATTTTCACAAATGTAAGCTGCTTTTGCTCTGTTTGTTTTTTATCATATCCTGAAATTATTAGGGTCAATAAGTTACAGGTTTTTTAAGTATCATATTGTTTAAGAGATGTAGTATCCTGTGTGATGAGTGGTAAACCCCATCTCTGATACAAAGTAGAATTTCCAGATATGAAACTTAAGGCTCAAATATTTTATTTTCTTATGTAGTAAGGCAATAAAAATAGCCACGCCAACACTTTACACACTACTGTAGGGTTTGCTTTACTTATGCATATTTTAGGCAGATTCTTTTTTTAAAAAAGCTCTTTCGTTACTATTGAAAGATCTAGTAGAATTATAAAACTTAAATGGGGTTTTATTTTGAAGACTTAGCATTGTTCACCATTTCTTTATTATGATAGTTTATGTTTTATATGGATATGTTAAATGTGACAGCTAAAATTTTGCATTAATTTATTTCAGGTGCTATATAAATTTAAGTTAAATTTTCTATTTCTGTGCTTGAATATTTTACCACTTTTTAGATTAAATTTTTCTTATAGTCAGAAGTCGAAATGGTAATTTAATGGCGAAGAATAAAGTTTTTAAAAATCTGTTAAATGAATAGTTTTATTATATTTTATTGATGTAATATTTAATCATGAGAGGAGTTGGGCCTTCTGCAAAATTAGGGGACACAGTCCGCAAAAGACTACCCCCACTTCTGACACTAATTGTATTTTCTGGGAGGTTTCCAAAAATACATTCAGATGCCATAATTTGCTAGAAGGACTTACAGAACTCACTGAGTGCTGTTATACTTATGGTTACTAGTTATTACAGGGGAAGGATAATAGATTTAAATTAGCCCAGGGAAAAATCACATAGGGCAGAGTCTGGGTAAGTACCAAACACAGAGCTTTCTTTGTCCTCTCTCCATGAAGTCAGGATTACTTTCTTGGCATTAGTATGTGACAGTACTGTTAAACAGGGACACCCACCTGTACTTCGGTGATTTTTTGCATTTTTTATTGAGGTGGCTCTTATATATAGGCATAATTGATTTTTCTTGAAGCTGATCTCAGTCTTTAGTCTCCAGCTTCTCCAGATATGTCCCAAAATCCCTGCCCTAAATCACAATGTTGGTCTTTTTTGGTATGCCCTCAGACTGTCTGGTGATACAAAGCCCCCAGATTAAAAAAAGACACTTCTCTCAGGCATGGCCTTCCAGGGCCTTAGAGATTACTTCCCAGAATGAGAAGGCAAAAGACCTCTCTTTGGAAAACATTAAATTCTTTCCTATGAGAACTGTGAGCCAAAATCTTGAGTAATACTAAAATGAGATGGTCATGTGCTAATACTAATGGTATTTGGAAGACCTCTATGGAAATAAAAATGCTTGTTAGTGATCCCCTGTAGTATCGTAGTAACTTGAAGTTACTCTACGTTAAGTAGGAATTTCAGATTTCTTGCAGTTTTATCTTCCACTCAAAAAAGAATTATTTCACTTTTGAATATTCTATGAGTAGAATGAAAAATACAGAAAATTCTATATTCTAAAAGAGTTAATACAGCATAATTTATATCAATAAACTGCAAATAATACCAATATTTAATAATAGGGGAATAGTTAGATATGCCATTATGGATTTTTAAGAATTCATTAAAAGTAATTATGATGAAAACTTTTTTAAAATATATTTTATTGGTTATGCTATTACAGTTGTCTCATTTTTTTCTCCCCTTTATTCCCCTCCACCCTGCACGTACTCCCCCTCCATCATTCCCCCACCTTAGTTCATATCCATGGATTGTACATACAAGTTCTTTGGCTTCTCCATTTCCTGTACTATTCTTAACCTCCCCCTGTCTATTTTGTGCCTACCAATTATGCTTCTTATTCCATGTATCTTTTCCCCCATTCTCTCCCTTCCCCCTCCCTGCTGATAACCCTACATATGATCTCCAGTTTGGTGAATCTATTCCTGTTCTAGTTGTTTGCTTAGTTCATTTTTGTGGGGGGGGGGTTGTTTTTTTTTGGGGGGGGGTTCAGTTGTTGATAATTGTGAATTTGTGGTCTTTTTACTGTTAATATTTTTTATCATCTTTTTCTTACATAAGTCCCCTTAACATTCCATGTAATAAGGCCTTGGTGATGATGAACTCCTTTAACTTGACCTTATCTGGGAAGCATTTCATCTGCCCTTTCATTCTAAATGATAGCTTTTCTGGATAGAGTAATCTTGGATGTAGGCCTCTCATGACTTTGAATACTTCTTTCCAGCCCCTTCTTCCCTGTCAAGTTTCTTTTGAGAAATCAGCTAATGGTCTTATGGGAACTCCTTTGTAGGTAACTGTCTCTTTTTGTCTTGCTGCTTTTAAGATTCTCTCCTTCTCTTTAATCTTGGCTAATGTAATTATGATGTGCCTTGGTGTGTGCTTCCTTGGGTCCAACTTCTTTGGGACTCTCTGGCCTCCCTGGACTTCCTGGAAGTCTATTTCCTTTGCCAAATTGGAGAAGTTCTCCTTCACTGTTTTTTCAAATAAGTTTTCAGGTTTTTGCTCTTCCTTTTCTCCTTCTGGCACCCCTATGTTTTGGATGTTGGGACATTTAAAAGTTCCAACCTCCTGGAGGTTCCTAAGCCTCTCCTCATTTTTTGAATTCTTGTTTCTTAATTCTGTTCTGGTTGAATGTTTATTTCTTCCTTCTGCTACGAATTGTTGAGTTGAGTCCCAGTTTTCTTCCCTTCACTATTGATTCCCTGTATATTTTGCTTTCTTTCGCTTTGTACAACCTTCACTTCTTCCTCTCTTTTGTGACCATACTCAACCATTTCTGTGAGCATCCTGATTACCAGTGTTTTGAACTGTGCATCTGATAGGTTGGCTCTCTCTTCATTGCTTGGTGCTGTTTTTGGAGCTTTGATCTGTTCTTTCCTTTAGGCCATATTTTTTGTTTCTGTGCTATTACATTGTAAGGGGTGGAGCCTTACATATTCACCAGGGTGGAGCAACCCACTTTGCTTGCATTGTAGTGCTGTTACGTAGGAGAGGGGTCCAAGAGGGAACACTGCCGCTTGCTAGGCTCTCAGCAGGCTTTCAGTCACTTCCCCTACTACCCACAAGCAAATAGGTTCCTTCTGGTGCTGATTCCCCATTTGTGTACATTCCAGGACCCCCATGGATCTCTACAACGAGCTCTCCTGTGAGGCTAAGAGTTTCTCCCACTGCCACAACCCCCATAAGTTTTTTTAGTTACAGGTTTTCAGGCTTTATTTCCCTGGGCTGGAACCCTGGGTTGCAAGGTCTGTCTTTCTCCCCAGTTGTTCCTCCAGGTTTATCCACACCCCGATGTGGGACCGCTTGGTCTACCAGCAGCTGCCCTGCCTGCGCTGGTCCTCTAGCCGCCTTGCCCCGTGTCCTCTCCATCCTGACTGCCTTTCTCTGCCCCTCCTACTGGTCTGGATGAATGTTTCTTCTTTAACTCCTTGGTTGTCAGACTTCCATACAGTCCAGTTTCCTGGCTCTTCTGGTTGTATTTTGTTTTTAATTAGTTGTTGTCTTTTTGGTTGTGCGAGGAAGCAAAGTGTATCTATCTACGTCTCTGTCTTGGCTGAAAGTCCTATGATGAAAACTCTTAACAACATAGCAAAAAGCTTATCAGTTAAAAGGGTTACAGAGAAGGGCATAGAGACATATTATAACATAAAGGACATATTAAGATGAAAGTGAATTATCAAAATGAAAAATGCTCTATTTAACATCAGCAGATTTATTCTGAGACATTTGGATAAAAAGATCCTTCCAGCCCTGGTTGGTGTGGCTCAGTGGACTGAGTGCTGGCCTGGGACCCAAGGGGTTCACCAGTTTGATTCCTGATCTAGGGCACATGCCTGGGTTGTGGGCCAGGTTCCTGGTAAGTGCATGTGAAAGGCAACCACACATTGATGTTTCTCTCCTCCTCTTTCTCCCTCCCATCCGCTCTCTAAAAATAGATAAATAAAATCTTTTAAAAAGTAAATTAAAAGATCCTTACGAAAAGGATGGTTATAGTGAAAATTTTCTTTTTTCTGTAAACAAATCTCATCATTGTTCTGTAGGAAATATCCCAATGCCCAGGCAGATACATGCTTTATTATTTCTCATTCTCAGAGGTTAATTATAAATGGGACTTCATTAAATCTCCAGTTCAATCATATACAAAAAGTGTTCCAACTCTAGTTATTGGAAATGGATACATTTTGTAAGAATTTGTTACATAAAATGTGAAATTATTGGGTTTAGCTTTTAAGAATGTCTCAGAATCAAGTCTCATGAATTCATCTCAGAAAAGGAAATTTTCTTTTTGTTAGAATTGGGAGATGGTATTTCTTTTTAAAACTTTCAAAATTTTCCTTTCTTGAAAGAATGGTATCTTTCACCTTTGTTGGACATGAGATTGCTTTCCAATACTAATTACATTGCATACATGCAACTATTGGCATACATAGCTTTTGGAAAGGATTGAGTAGTTTATCTTTAGTATTTATTTGTCAGTGTTTAATGAGACCTATGTATTAGAAATATTAATTCTCAGAACAACCCATGAGGATGGGTACTATTATGATTCTGATTTTACAGACAAGCAAACTGAGCCTTAGAGAGATTAAAGAATATGTAGTATCATACAAAGGTTAAGTTAAGTTTGTAGAGCCTATTCAAACCTATATTTGGTTTATTCTAGAACGTTATATTTTAAACCACTTCACTATTATGCATCTGTGTTCATTATAACATCTGTACTATTTATAGAAGTTCTGAGTTGGCTATACATTAGAACTTTGGAAATATGCAGGTATCCAGGCCTCAGCCTATACCTCCTAGTTAAGAATATGTGGGGTAGGACCTGGTATGTAGTATTTTAAACTAGATAAGTGACTATAATGCATAGCTAAGGCAGAGAGCCATGTACCTCACATGTGCTATATGGAATGGGTGAATATAATCAAGTATAAGGCACAATAATAGACCTCCAGTAGCTGAGAAAAAAACTTGGTGTACATATTTGACCAAATGTGTTATATGGATAGTTATACATTTGAAGATTATGTTATATGAAAGGTACTAAAATCCTAGAACCGTACACATTTTGATTTTGAAAGACAGTCAAAATTAAATTCAACTTCTTTACTTTTAGGAAAGAAAAATTGTCAAGGTTGTGGTATTATTTATCTCTCACCAATAGGTAGGACAGGTTATATAGTAAAGGGGTTGTTTTTGAGACAGGAATATAGAATTTAAAAGGTGGGAATAAATATGTACTTGGGGAAAATTACCAGAGAAGAGTGTTACTGTGAGTAGGCGGTTAGATTTGAAAGAGCTTTTCATTGGCATTACAGTACATTTAGACTTGATTTAGTAAGCAGCAAGAAGTGATTTCATTTTAATGATTGATTAGATTTTTATTTGTTAGGAAACTAGATATGAAGTTTATTGAATGAGGTGGAAATAGAAAGAACCATGAGTAACTAACTTTTCTCCTCAAATTGAAACTGAAATGGCATGTGTACATCAAGAAAACTAAAATCAACTTGTTGATTTTAACTGGGCAGCCTTTCCTGGGCCTATGTTAACAACTTGATGTCTTCTGTAGAAGTATTTTATTTTATTTTACTTTATTTATTTTACATTTTATTTACTTATTTTTAGAGAGGGAGAAAAAGAGGGAGAGAAACCATGTGAGAAAGAAACATCAAGCAGTTGCCCCTCACATATGCCTGGACTGAGGATGGAAACCCACAGACCAGGCATGTGCTGTGACTGGGAATCTAACTGGCAACCTTTCACTTTGCAAGAGGACACCCAACCAACTGAGCCATACCAGTCAGGGATAGTGTCATGTGCCTCCATTAAAGTGCTGAAAATTTGTTCTTTCTAGCTTTTTGAATTGAAATTACAGAGTAAGAGTTGGTTCCTTACAGCAGATAACACCTTTGAATGGTAGAAAGGCGTCTTGCACTTTTGGCTGTCTTATCCTTCTCATCCTTCTCTTTGAAATTTCTGACTTCATGACACTGCTTTATGGTTTCTCCCGTTTGTCTTTTAACTGCTTTAGTAGAATTCTCATTTGCCTCCCTCCTAAGCTGTTGTATCCCTTTGTGTTTTATTTAGGAGAGGCTATTATTTTTTTCTTCAAAAAATTTGTTTAAATGTTAAGAACTGTTTGCTCATTATTTAGAGTTGTGTGATTTTTGTGTGTGTGTCCGTGTATGTTGTCTGCCTTTTGATTCTTTCCCTGCTTTTCCTTACATATAGATCCATAAGGAACTCAAGACGTTGTTTCAGAACATGCTTGTCTTAGAAGGGATACCTTCTGGACCATCATTATATAGAAGGATAGTGAGAGATAATAGTGTGAGGTAGGAATGAGCTCTGAGAATGAGCTTCGGTGTTTGACACCTGGACCATCTTATCTGCTCTTGAGGGCTGAGCACAGATTAGCAAGAAATCTCTTAAGTCAGTAGGAATCCTCTGGTTCAGAATGATACATCTCTTGTCATGTTTTTTTTTTTTTCCCACTTTTATTTTGAAAAAATGAGTTTCACAGCAAGTTGCAGAGATGCTATAGGGGGGTCCTGTGTACTACTCACCGTTTGCCCCAATTGTTATATCTTAATTATAGTACACCATCAAAACAAGCACACTGACATTGATATAGTGCCTTTGTATAAATCTATTTCATTCTATTGCATGTGTAGATTCATATAACTGTCACCACAGTCAAGATACAGAACTAATTCATCACCACAAAGATCTCCTTCATGTTATCCTTTTATAATCATATTTCCATTCTTCCAACTGTCTCTGCCTCTTGGCAACCATTGTTCTGTTTTTCATCTCTATAATTTTGTTATTTTGAGAATGTTGTATAAATGCCATCGTAGAACATGTGAATTTTTGTTTTGAGCAGATGATCTTTTGAGATTGCTATGTATGTTTATGGGTTTTTCAAAAATTTTTTTAAATTACAGTTTACATTTAATATTTTATATTAGTTTCAGATGTACAGCGTAGTGTATGTTTAGTTTTTAAGAAACCACCAAACTGTTTCCAGAGTGTTCTTTTACATTGCTATCAGCAGTACATTGGAGATTGAGTTTCTCTCACATCCTTAACTGCATTTGATATTGTCATTTTAATTATTGTGATAGGTATGTGGTGATATGGTGATATCCTGGCTTTAATTGTAATTTGAAGTGATCTTTTTATGGTTTTAAGTTGCATATTCTTAATGACTAATGATGTTGACCATTTTTTCATGTGTTTATTGGCTATTTTGCATATCTTCTTTGGAGAAATTACTTTGAATCTTTGCCTTTGAAAAAATTGGATTATTTGTCTTTTTACTACTGAGTTATAAGAGTTTATATGTTCTGGATACCAGTCCCTTGTCAGATACATGATTTGCCAGTGTTTCCTCTAATTATCTGGCTTGTCTTTTCATTTTCTTTCTTTCTTTCTTTTTTTGATCTCTTACATGTGGAATTTTTATTTTATTTTTTTATATATTTTATTGATTATGCTATTACAGTTGTCCCATTTCTTCCCTTTATTCCCCTCTGCACGCCCCCCATTCCCTGCCCTTTAGTTTTTGTCCATGGGTCATACACGTAAGTCCTTTGGCTTCTGTATTTCCTATACTATTCTTAACCTCCCCCTGTCTGTTTTCTACCTACCGTTTATGCTACTTATTCTCTGTACTTTTTCCTC
>PVJI01023429.1:0-23597 GCA_004026765.1 Micronycteris hirsuta
TTGTTCATTTATTTGCGTCCACCTTTCTTCCAGTTTTGTTAGCATTTTGATTACAAGCATTTTAAACTGAGCATCTGATAGGTTGACTATGTCGTCATCCGTTAGTTGTAATTTGTTCTGATCTTTCATTTTGGCCATTTTCATTCTTTTTATCTCGGTGCACTTGTTGGCTTGCCAGTGCCGGTGCCGGCAACCTGGGACGCTTTTTGGATGAAGTTGCCTCTGGGGGCGGGGCCTGGGAGGAAGCACTGGTGGCTGCCGATCACCGCGGGCTCCTGGTTTCCCCACCACCTTTTCCACCAGACTTGATTCTGCTGGCTCCCTCTGGCCTCTCTCCAGCAGCGTCTCCAGCTTGCGGGATTCACCCGTTGTACGGGGACACACCCTGTTCAGGCGCTGACGGCGTCAGTCTCTCCGTGACAACTGCCTCTCACTCCGTTCCTCCGCCTGATTCTACCCCGCTTACCGGCCTGGATGTTCGTCCTCTCCAACCTCCTGGGTGTCGGACTTCCCTTCAGTTCTTTTCTGTCCGTTCTGGTTGTTTAATTTTTCGCTACTGCGTTAGTTGTTTAGACACTCTGGATGTACGGGCGGCAAGTGCATCCACCTACGCCGCCATCTTGGCGGAAGTCCTGGTCAAATAAGTTTTCAATTGGTTGCTCTTCCTCTTCTCCTTCTGGTACCCCTATAATTCAGATGTTGGAATGTTTAAAGATGTCCTGGAGGTTGCTAAGCCTCTCCTCATTTTTTTGAATTCTTGTTTCTTCATTCTTTTCTCATTGAATGTTTCTTTCTTCCTTCTGGTCCACACCATTGATTTGAGTCCCAGTTTCCTTCCCATCCCTATTGGTTCCCTGTACATTTTCCTTTATTTCCTAGTGTAGCCTTCATTTTTTTCATCTAATTTGCGACGAAATTCAGCCAATTCTGTGAGCATCCTGATTACCAGTGTTTTGAATTGTACATCTGATAGGTTGGCTATCTCTTCATGGCTTAGTTTGTATTTTTTCTGGAGTTTTGATCTGTTCTTTCATTTGGGCATTTTTTTTCTTGGTGCCCCTGTTATGTATAAGGGGCAGAGCCTTAGGTATTCACCAAGGCAGGGTAGCCCACATCACTGTGTTGTGACGTTGTCTGCGGGGAAGGGTTCTGAGAGGAAACAATGGCACTTGCTACGTTCTCTGCTGTTTTTCAATCACTTCCCCCACTACCCACAAGCAAAGTGGGCCCTTCTGTGCTGATTCCCAGTTGGGTGGGCTTGTGTACCTTCTAGGACCCTGTGGGTCTCTCCAACAAACTCTCCTGTGAGGCTGGGAGTTCCTCCCACTGCTGCCTCAACCTCCACAGGTATTTTCAATTGGTGGTTTGAGGATTTATTTCCTGGAGCTGGAGCCCTGGGTTGCACGGTCTGTTTCACTCCCCAGCTATTCCTTTATCCGCACGCGAATGTGGGACCGCCAGCTCCACCAGCGGAGGCCTTGTTGGGTCACCAGCTGCTGCTTTGCTGTGAGCCCTCTCCGCCTAGCTGCCCGGCTCTGTCCCTCCTACTGGTCTGGATGAACGTGTCTTCTTTAATTCCTTGGTTGTTGGACTTCCATACAGTTCGATTTTTTGTCAGTTCTGGTTGCTTTTTGTTTTTAAATTGTTGTTGTTCTTCTTTTGGTTGTGCCAAGTGGCACAATGTGTTTACCTACGCATCCATCTTGGCCAGAAGTCTCCTCAGTTTCTTTATAGGTACTTCTTTTGTCCTTTCATTTTCCTTGAAAGATTGGGTTCAATGGGATTCTGTTTCTGTCCCTCTCTTTTCACTTTGCTTTCTCTTCTTCACAGTCTCTCACATATATACATAACTTCAACTATCAAGTGTTCATAATACTATATGGCAGACCCACATCTCTATTGTAAGTTTTAGACATGAATATCTAATTGTCCAGTTGCCATCACCCCTTGGATTTCCCGTAGGAACCTCAAGGTCAACCCAACCATAACTGAAGTCACCATTCATTCACTACATGATAAATGTTTGTTGGGTACCTACCCAGAGCCTGGAACTGGATTAGACATTAAATATATAATGATGAACAATTTCTTTTTATTTCTCCCCTTATGAAGTTGATTCTTCCTTCACTAGCCCTCTGACTACATTGCCTGTATCAGTAAGTGGTACTATTATTCATCTAGTTCAGTCATTCACCTGGTCCTATCCATTCTCTCCCTTTATATCTCTTAATCTGTCGATTTCTTTATTCTTCATTATATTATATTATATTTCACTGGCTTAGCTTAAGCCACCTTCACCTCTGGCGTGTGATAATCTCCTAAAAAGTTTCTCTACCTCAGGTTATGCTCAGGTTATGCTTCAATAATCTTCAATATATTTTAAAACAAAATCCAAACTTAGTAGGTAATGCAAAAAGGCCTAAATTATAATTGCCTATTTACATGCCTATACCTACTCTGAAAGCTCCTTGATTATAGGTGAAAGTTTAAAGTGAGTTATTCACCAGTTAGGGTGCCCTCGTTCTCAAGTTACAGCAAATTAAATATCATAATTAACTTAATATGAGAAACATAGAATAAAGGGACTAATCTGTAGATAAGTATAGATACTATATGTTCTGACTTTAATCTTCTATTTATGTACTATCACTTACAATTGCTATTAATTGATACTATTGCTACATGAACAATACTAGCCAACATTTACCTAGCACTTATTATGTATCAAGCATTTTATATATTCACTTAATCATTACCAACAACCCAATGGAATAGATACCATTACTACTCCCATTTTATATATTTAACCAAGGAACCAAGTAGTTTAATAATTTGTTGAAGGAAATATAGTTGGCAGGTGATAAGACTGCCCTTCTTGACAATGATTCCAGAGTCATACTCTTAACCATTATACTCTGTACAAAATAAAATAAAGTTGTACAAGGTATTAAATAAGGATTTTGACTTTGAAAAGATGATACATATTCATAATACAGACTGTATAGAAAAATACAAAGAAAAAATAAAAGTGATTCCAAATCCTACCATCCAGAAATAACAATCACTAACAGTTAATGTTAATTATTCTGGATATCACTTTATGTCTATAGCTACATAAAGGATAGATGGATAGATAAGAGAGAGATGATGTTGTGTACAGTATCTACTGATTTATGCAGAAGATGATAAAATTTGCACTTCTTCACCCTGCACTTTGTTACTTTTGTCAGTTTTATTATATTATAATTATCAATATGTATAAAATGCAGATGATCCCCTTAGTGATAATTACTCTATTGTTATGTTTTAGCTTAATATTTAAACGAATGCAATGGTCTCCACTTGTAGGTTTTAGTCACGGTTTTGCTATTTTGAAATACTCTAAGTTCTTGATTGACTAGACTTTTGTAATCAAGCAGTTGTCAAGAGCTAATGAGTACTATATTCATGAATTTCTTACATAATAGAGAATGTACTATTGCTTATTTATTTGAAGAGAGACTTAGCTAGATGTAAAATTCTTGGACAGTATTTTCTCTCTTTCAGGATGTTAATCTGAGGGATTTCATCACTCAACAAATGTCTTTCAACATTAACAGAAGCTGTGAAGTTTAAAGATAACCTATCTGCACAGTCTTCTTCTTTTGCCTACATATACTAAATTTTCCCTCTATTTTTGAAGTGCACATATCAGGATGCTTCTATCAGGATGTGTAACTATTGGCCATTTTGTACCAATATTACTAGGGTCTTTTGACCTACAGGTTCACAAAAAGTTTTCTTCTGTTGTATCTTTAATTAAGATCACATTCCATTGGTTCTAACCTCTTCTTAAAGAATGCCAATTATTTTTATGCTAGATCTCCTTGGGTTCAATATTTATCAATTTCTCTATTATAATTCTAACCTATTTTTTCTTTTTAATTTCATTTATATTTCCTACATACCATATGTTTATTTCTTTTGCTTCTATCCAGGCTTTTAGTTCAATTGTTTTTCTATTTCTCTCCTGGATTCTGATAACTTGCTTTTTACAACTATTTAGATCTTATTGTCAAGTCTTTTTGCAAAACTTTACATAATTTCTTTTAGCTGTTTTATTAATGGTCTTTCAATTGTGGCAAAATTATTTGCCTGAATTTACCTGTTTCCCTTTGAGATGAAATTACTTCAAACATAATCCCACAAAAATCTGCAATCCTTTTTATCCTAGAAACACATCTTCATTAAGTTTTGAGCACTCAAATAGTGGATCTGGATTACTACAAGTCTCTATGAATTTATAACTTCACTGTGTTGTCATCTGGCAATCATGGTCTCTGGTATCCTATTTTTTCCTCAGTATCTCTGGCAGTCTCCTTGCCCTAGAAGACTGTTGTAGGCAATATAAAAATGACATGTCTGTATGACTTTTTCTTAGGCTCCACTTCTCCTGATGTTTTATAAGGCAAAACTAAGTCTCTAGTTGGAAATTCCTCATTTCTCCCAAGGCCCATTCACTCTCCTAGTCTCTGCTCTCTACGAAACAAATGTCTGCTGTGAATCTCGTGACCATGACACTTATTTGGGGGAAAAAGCTCACCATCTGGAGATGCATGTGCTAGCTGACAGCATATTACACACAGGCCCATAATTCACAGGATTTTGCAGGTGTGTTCACATTTGAAATTTGGAATTGTGGCCATTTCCTTTTTAGGCATAATACAATTTTTTTCTGCTTTTGCTCTTTATTGTAGTTTGCATGTCATTACCCAGAAGTCAAGTCTCTCATAAAAGTCCAAAAAATAGTTCTGCATATTTACCAAAAACTATTTATTTACTGCTATCTTATCACTTACTTTATCTTAAAATTATTTGTCTGTCTCCCCAACTCAATCAAAAGTTCCTTAAGGTCTATTGTTTATCAGTAAGTTATTCTTTTTCTTTCATTACATTTTGTTGCTTCAAAACTTACGTTTTATAAGAGTCAAAATAAAAAAATGTGTGTAGCTGCTTCCCTCTGGCCTTTTCTTGAAGGAATCAACTTAAAAATCAATAAATATAACAATTTACTTAATATAGTTATATTAAAAAGAGTTTGGAGGCCCATTGTGAAAATAAATGTAATGATGTATTTTTAGGCATCAACTAGATAACGTAGAAATGACTTATGTGGAAATCATTAAATCTAAGATATAGAATAGAAGCTGGAGCTTTGTAAGAATAAGTTGTAATCTACATAAATAAAATGTCATATTTATTACAAAATTAGTAGTCACATTAAAAGATGATTTGTGATATAAACATATACTACTAACAAAGCAGACAACAATATAATCTACATGAAAGCCATAAAAATATTTCAAGGTAGCTTCTCAAGTGAAGCTTAATCCCATTTCAGGGCTTTTGTGTTTGCTACTCATTGTCTAATATGTTCTTCCCTCAGGTGCCTTCTCATCTTTCAGGTCTTGGTTCAGATATTATCCTCCCAGAGACCCCTTTCCTTTCTTCCACTTTCCTCTTTCCACTGCAGCTAAAGTAACCACCTCCTACCCAGTTGCTCTCTTTCAATCACAGTTTTCAGATTCTTGATATTTGCTCAGTGAATAAGTAATACACAAATAACATTAAAACTCTGGATAACACTTGCAGGGAAAAGATGAAGCTTGAGAGGTAGAATGGGGTCAGAAGCAGATGCTTTGAATACCAGGCTAAAGAACTTGGGGTTTTTTTGTTGTAGTTTGTTTGTTTTTTTAAGCACTGAGAAGTCACTGAAGGTTCTTTGGGCCAAGGAAACATTATCAAATCTACAGGACTATATCAAATATATATGCTCCTGCACAGCACTGAAATTTATAAAGTTTCCTCAATAAATAACTCAAAATAAAAATATATAGCCTATTAAAATGCATAGGCTCTATATTACCCTGTCCTAAAGTCTACTACTTATTTAATACAAATCATAAATTTAAATTATTTCCTTAATAACTTGAAAACTTCTACTGATTAGTATTATCTGAACGACTCAGCCTTTTACCTCATTTCTTAATGGAATCAGAGGAGTCATAGAACTCAAAATAGGGCAGGGCCAGAGTACGGAGACAATGGAAACTTCCCTACCAGGTTTTGTCTTTATCCAGTATTAGTAAGGTAGATATGGGGACTGATCTCTTGCTCCCTAACACCTGCTAGGCTAAATGCCTTCACGGCTTCAGGAAGGCGTGGTACTGAGATTTCAGGAAGATAAAATTATCCATCAAGATCTCTCTTTGTCTGACCCTCATGGCATTTGTTGACTCTACCACCTACTTCTATCTTCCTCAGATTGGTCTTTCCATCCTTGCACGCTCCCTCACTGTTTGGGTCTCTATTCATGTGTCCTTCAGTCATACTTCCCCATTCTTCCACACATTCAAATAGATTCTGTTCATTAATGATATACTTCATCCACTTCTCCCAGAGCACTCATTATGACAACTGTTATGGGCTGAATTATGGCTCCCACATGTTCCTATGCTGAGTACCTCAGAATATGACTATATTTGGAGATAGGGTCTTTAAAGAAGTGATTAAGTTCAAATGGAGCCCTTAGGGTAGGTCCTAATCCAATCTGACCTTTTAAAAACAGATGAGGACACACAGAGAGATACCAGGGGCACAAGTTCACAAAGGAACTACCATGTGAGGAGGCAGGAAGAGGGTGGTCATGTGCAAGCTAAGGAAAGAGGCCTTAGGAAAAACCAACTCTGCCAGCACCTTGATCTTGGATTTACAGACTCCAGAACTGTGAGAAAGTAAATGTCTGTTGTTTAAACACCCAGTCCATGGTATTTTGTTATGGCAGCCCTAGAACACTAATAGACTTTGGTCCTGGGAAATGGGGTGCTGCTGTGATCTATAAATGTGCAAGTGGCTAAAGGTGACTCAGATGAGATCGCAGATGGAAATGAAGAATGTGCTATTGGAAGAAGAGGAAAGGTTATCCGTGTAAAGTGGCAAGAAACTTAACTGTATTGTGTTCCAGTGCTTCTTGGAAGGTAAAACTTGTGAGTGACAAAATTGGATATTTAGCAGAAAATATTTTTAAACAAAATATTAAAGGTGCACCTGGTTATTACTTACTAATTATAGTAAAATGCAAGAGGAGAGAGAACTGTTAAGCAAAAAGGAACCAAACTTAAAAATTTAGAAAATGTTCAGCTTACTTGCATTGTAAAAAATGAGAGAGTGCACTCCAAGGAGGGAAAACATCAAGGGCATTACTAGACAATCCTATGACAAAGAGATTACAGGTGTGAGTCAGGGAACTAATCAACCACTTCAATAGAACACTGACATCTTGGACTGAAGGGGACAAAGACAGGATGAAATGAAAGAAGGCTCTTGAACTTCTGGGAATTCTACAGGTTGGGTCAATAGAGCTACCTACCTATAAACAATACGGTGCTATTTCTCCCACAGTCAGAATTCATTGGTCCAGGTATCAAGGTGTGGAAATGGGAGTGGTACTTACCATTATCCCTGTGACCTACTTAGCAACATTTTTACACCTTTCCTCATGACCTTATGCTTTGCTGGCCTAGAGGTCTTAGTTCCAAAGGGAGGGTTGTTTTCACCAGGAGATACAACAAAGGTACCACTCAACTGGAAGTTAAGACAGCCACTTTGGTCTCCCTATGTCTCTAAATCAACAGGCAAAAGAGGGAGTTACCATGCTGGCTGGGGTCATTGATTCAGACTACCAGGGGGAAATTGGGCTGCTACTCCACAACAGATGTAGGATGCCTATATCTGAATACAGGAGGTCCTGCAGAGTGTCTCTGAGGATTACTATGCCCTGTGATTAAAGTCAACAGGAGACAACAACAAACCCAATCCAGGCAGAACTGCAAATGACCCAGACCTTTCGAGAATGAAGTCTCCCCACTGGGCAAAGAACCACAATGAACTGAAGTTCTAGATGATGTGAACGGGTAGTTCTAGATGAATACAGAACAGGTAGTAAAAGAAGGTAGTTACAAATACCAGTGACAGCCATGTGACCAGTTACAGAAATGAGAACTGTGACCGTCAGGTATTCCTTCCTATTTTCTTATAAATATGTCTGTGTGTATCTTTGTTTTCTTCCTTCTCTTATCCTCTTGTCATGTAACATAAGATGTATTGACTTTATATCATAGTGTTTAAGCATTGCTAACTTTATATCATAGCATATTTAAGTTATAGGATGTAAATAAGATTAAACATCACCCAAGGACTTTGCTTCCCTTTCTGGGGAAATGATTAGTGCGTTTTAGCTATATGCAAGATAATTAGGTAGAAGTATGACCTTATTACTGTATTTATATGAAGATTAAATATGGTTTGAGATGCATGTACAAGTGCTGGGCTAAGAAGAGGTGAATTTATGATAGCTCATTTTTATGCATCAACTTGACTGTGCTAAGGGGTGCCCAGATATTTGGCTGAATATTATCCTGCATATTTTTATGGAGGTGTTTTTTTGGAGTGAGATTAACATTAAATTGGTGGACTTTGAGTAAAGCAGATTACCATTCCTAATCAGTGGGCCTCATCTAGTCAGTTGAAGGCTTTAATAAAATAAGACTAATCACCCTGAGCAAAGAGTTCTGCCAGAAGATTGCCTTTCAACTCAAACTACAACTCTTTCCTGGGTCTCCAACCTGCTAGCCTACTCCATCAGAATTTGGACTTGCCAAGCCTCCACAATTGCATAAGCCAATTACTAAAGTCTATCAATCAATCAATCTCTCTCGATTTTTCTCCTTTCTGTACCACCGCACCCCACATACCCTATTGTTTCTGATTCTGTGGAGAATCCTAATACAACTTTGACCCATATGGAATCCTCCACTTCTGGATATATAATCTTGATATTACTCTTATACTGTATCACATTTAAGTCTTCCTAATTAGACAATAATTTGCTCAAGGACCAAGATCAGAGCTTAACATCCTTTGTTTTTTCTTTTCTTCTGTTCATAGCTCTTATTAGGTGCTCATAATATGTTTTCTGACTTGAATTGAGAAACAAGAAGGATACAATGGGAATGCTACCTAAAACTACCTAAAATCTCAGTGAGGCAGATAATTCTTCCCTGGGATGTAAAGAAAATTTTTGTTGATTAAGGTTTCTGCATGGAAAATTGATTACTAGTATTTGAAGTTCTCCCAGTATGCTCCGCTTCAGGCTGCCGTCTTATCCAAGGGAACAATTTGGCTCTGTAGGTCATGATTTGGTAACCCTGTAGTTATTTACATATAAACACATTTCACTTTTTCAGCATTCGTGCACACCAATTTTAAAGGATGACACTATTCCATGACTACCTGTTTCCCCTAATACTCTCAAAATCATTCAGTCCGTAGGGCCACTTACATCATGTTTTCAGGTTCTACTGCACAAGCAGCAATCGCTTTTGTGACATTGACAAGAAGAGCTTGGTTTATTCCAACGAGGAGGTTCACAAGTGGCTGAATGCCACCACATTTCCGGACAATGACTCGGTTTTCATGTTCTTGACAACATTCTCCCAGTGCGCCAACCACATTCACGAGAACTTCTTCAGGCTGGTCAGTTAAAAGTCCCACCAGTGTTTCAATGGCTTTGTATTCCCGAAACCTAAGTTTATGACAAGAAAAAGAAGTGGGGAGGGAAGGAAAGAGGAAAACAGTATTATTTTTGGTATAAAGTTAGCTGATAATTAATAGTAATATTAATAGCTAAAAATTACTAAATGCCAAACATATGCTCATTTCATCCTTAAAAAAAAAAACACTACAATGTAGATACTATTATAATCTCGATTTTCAGAGAGTTAATCTAAAGCTTGGTAGACAGTGAAGCCGGCATCCACACCCAGCCATCTCTACCCTTAACCACTATGCTGTACAGCCTCTAAAACAACTACAGCTTCTTCCAAATTTGAGCAGCAACAATTCCACTATTTCCCCATTTTAGAGACCACTGTATATAACCAAAGAAAAATAATCTATTTTGTGTTAAATTGGGCACGTGATTTTTTTTGTTTAAGATAATCATCACACTGAGACAAGGAAGGGCTGCCTCGGATCATCCTTCATAGAGGCTGAGAACTCTAAAAATAAATGAAGAGATGAATCTGAACACTAAATTAAATCAAACGGTCATAAAGTTTACAAATACTTTGAAATTCAATGAAATGATTTCAAAATGACCATTCTTTAAGATTAACTGGTTAGTTGGCATTTAGCTGACTCATCTCCCTTGTTTATCTGCCTAAAAGGGAGAAGAACAGAACTACTTCCACCTTTAAAGATTCAGTGAGAAATTCATCTCCTCACCTCAATACATCTCTGCTGGAAATATGAGATACACTTCTCATTTAAGTGGCTACCCATATGCCAAACGGTCCATTTGCACATAAGGATTATGTCAGCAAGCCCCTGAGCCCTACTGAGGCACAGAAAATCATTGCCAGCTGGTGGGATAGGAAGTAGGGATCTTTCATTTCTAAGAATTCCTTAATCTTGCCAACTTAGTCCAAAATGTGCATCTACAAAAACTATAGGAGTAGCATTAGAATCAACTCTTTCTTAAAATAGTGTTAAATTACAAGACTATGTTTCGGTGGCCTAATTTTTATTACAGAATATAGAATGCCTTCTCTTACTTGGTTACATTCTCTTTGCTGATGGAACATTTCCATATTGCCCCTGTGACAGCAGCCAAACGTTCTTTATTGTCAGTGTTATTGAGCAAGCTGGCCAGGGGTTTCAGTCCGCCATGCAGCCGAACCAGGTCACGGGTTTCCTCATCTTCAGCACACTACACAGAAGTCAAGTCAGAGGCTGTCAGTTAGCAAGGCATATCAAGATTTCAGTGATTGTTAAAGCGGCTGCTATTCTAGTAGCTATGAAAATTCTTTTCAGAGAGTCTAATTTTTTGAGGGTGCCTCCAAGTAAAATACATTGAATAATTCTTCTCTACAGACAGTGTCTATTTTCCCTTATGTGGTTTTGGTGATGTTTAGCAGTTTCTACATAGAATACTTTGGCAATTCTCCCAAGCCAGTTCTGAGGTAGGCTTGGCTTCCACCAAGACAGAGGCAGAGGTTGGTATGAAACCCAGAATGCCACATACATGGATGGAAGGTTTCTACAGTGATGCAACCCAGAAACCATAGTAGAGAATATAGAACAGTGACAGGGGTTCAGTCAGATCTTCAATAACTCACAAAATCTAAGAGATGAGGAATTTCCCTAGTAAAGTTTCTATGCCCACAGCAGTGGGTTCCATCAATAGGAACTGACATTTTATTCAAACATGTTTACCCATGTTTATGTCATCCTTTGAGATAAATGTGTACTGCATAGATGTTCCCAACTGATCATCCCAGATAGCAGAGCCAAAAAATGATTAATTTAGTAAGGTTTGCTATTATCTTCAGCATACGGGTGGTCTCTGAGGCCACATGATACAGATACATGGAATGCATCATCAATGAGCAAAGAAATCCTCACCGTAATGCGCCATGAGGTGCCTGCCATGCTTAACTTCTATTTGTGACTTTCTGCTCTGGTTCAGTTGCAACTTTCAAAAATTAATCTCCATTTCTAACTGACCCTTCATGGTTACTCATATGAGGCACACATAAAGTCAAGGCTATATATTCTGGTTATCAGCTGGCTGCATGCCCTCAAAACTTGTAAGTTGGAGACCTAACCCCTAAACCTCAGAATGTGACTGTATTTGAAGACAGGGTCTTTAAAGAGGTAATCAAGGTTAAACGAAGTCATTGAGGTGGGCGGTAATCAATTATGACGAGTTTCTTTATAAGAGGAGGCTATTAGGACCCTGAAGAAAGATCATGTGAAGACAAAAGGAGAATGACACGTAAACATGAAGACAGCCATTTCCAAGCCAAGGACAGAGACCTCAGAAGGAGCCAACTCTGTTGACACTTGATCTCAGACTTCTAGCCTCCAGAACTATAAGTAAATGCATGTCTGTTGCTTAAGCCACACAGTGTATGGTACTTTGTTATAGCATCCCTAGAAAACTATTGCAATACTTTATTGACACGAACCTCCTTTCTGACTCTGTCTTTTGGGTACACTCTCACTTAGCACATTTTAAAACGCATTCCTCTAGGAAATCTATTCTGATTAGGCAGAAACTGGCGTGGCCATCTTTTAGCAGCATCTTTTCTTCCCCTTTACCACTGCAATCTGTTTTCTGGTACACAGTAAATCCCTCACTTAACATCGCTGACAGGTTCTGTGACTTTAAGCAGAAAGACATGATGAAATGAATTTCACCAGCGGCTAATTGATACAAACAAGAGTTAAGTTACTACAGCATCTCATCATTATAATGAAATAATGTTCAATGAAACTGTTATTTGAAGACCTGATGTACTATGAAATTTATAACCCACAAAAAATGAATGAAGATTAAAATAAATAAATAAACAGATAAAACAGGAATACATACATATGCACTCATTCATCCATCTTGTCTTGGTAGGAGATAAATTTCCCCAAGACCACTATATTTGGATGGGGTATATAAAAACCACTATAGACATACCATATATATATTTGGCTATTTTACACTAAGTAAATCATTTTAGCAGACAAAGATATGCAAGTGTCTTATAGAATTGTAAATAATCAGACACATTAGATGGAAGGTTTCCCTCCAAAATATACAGGCATCTGTCATTAGCACAGGACAGTGCATCTCAGATCTCTTGTGCATGAAGACCTCTAGGATTATTGTAAAAAAAATGCAGATTTCTGAGTTTCATCCCCAGAAACTGAGATCTGCTGTTTAGAAACACTGCCTTAACCCACATGCAGGAGAAGACTCAGCCTGTGCAGAGGGTCCACTGTACCTGGTAGATGGCCATGGCACAGTGTTGCTGCAGCTGCTCATTCTCACTACTTAGGTTCTGCACTAGATTTTCAATGATCCTTTCTGCTTTGATTGCAGCTCGGTAGTTTTCCTAGGAATATGAATGTAAATATTTATGTATATATAATGCATGCATATAAGTATCCACTTACATTTCTTAATAATAACACTGAATAAACTTTCTTAGTAAATACATTAAAGTCCGAGGTTAACATCAATATAAGAATTTAGTCAATGTTTTAAAAAATAAATCACACAAGTACCAATTTAATTAATGTTCTACTAGTGTGATCTTCTATTTTTAACAGAATGCTGATGTCTTGAAAAAAAATCCTTAGCAGTCATGATAACCTTACAAATTGATTTTTAGCTAAAGAAATTCAGGGCAAATGGCCTGGGTACCTCTGATGCACATTCTTGCAATGTCCCCACCACTGGAATCAGTATGTTTCCATGAGATGTCTTCAGCAACCGAGCCAACAGCGGAATGCCCCCAGCCTTCCGTATGGCTTCTTTATTCGCATAACTCTTACTGCAGCTCCACAGCGCCAGCGCCCCGCAGCGAGCCACCTCCTCGTCTCTGGCATCGTAAAGACTTGACTGAGCAGGCTCTGCAGAATTCTGTGCACAGTCGAGTAGAACAACCTACAACATAGATAAACCCAGTGTACATGGGAATCTTTCCAATAAAATGTAATGCATCCCACAGAAGCGTGAGGGTTGCTACCAGGCTCACCTCCATGAAAAGTATGTTTTAAAATGAACTTTCATACCACAAAGCAGTCAATGAAAGCAAAGAAACAGCACCCTTCAATACACCTTCCTCCAGATTTGGGAGCATTTACATTTCCTTCCCACAAGAAATTTAATCCTACCAAGATAGTATTTTCTTAATGCAGCTCTAACATTTACATTGGTGCGATTTGTAAACCATATATCCAGCCCCGGTTTCACAAAAAAGCAGGCTCCTAAAGCCATAAGAACTTTCTAGTGAGAACTGAGTGCTCTCCACACTTTAAAGCCATGAGACACTGCCCTCGACCTGCACTACCAACTCGACCAAAGCAAATGGCATAGCTGCCGGGATCCTCTCTCCTTTGCAGTAACCACTCACTGGAGATGTTACAGACAAGCAGTTTGTCTGGATACAGCACTATATCAGGTGCCCATAAAGGAAGTGAAACCAGGCCTCCCAAAGCTTTTTTTCCCCTTGATAATACAAGTCATTAATTTTATTTATTTTTAAATTTTACATTGTTGACACCATGACAGATGTCCCCCATTTTCCTCCCTTTCCCCACCTCCACGCAGGCCCTGCAACCCCTTCCCCTGGCCTTCGCCACACTACTGTCCATGTCCATGGGCTACGCATTTACGTTCTTTACCTAATCCCCTTACCTTCTTTTATCCAATCCCCACCTTCTCTCCTCCGATATTTGCCATGTATCCATGCCTCTGGTTTTATTGTGTTTGCCAGTTTTATTTGTTCATTAGATTCCACATATTAGTGAGGTCATATGGCAGGGGTGCCAAACTCATTTTCACTGGGGGCTACAACAGCCTCACAGTTGCCCTCAAAGGGCTGAATATAACTTTAGGACTGTATAAATGTAACTACTCCTTAACAGTTAAGCGAGAGCTTGGCACTGCCGTCGGGTAGAAACAAGGTGCTGCACTGGACAAAACAAGGTGGAGGGCTGGATTCGGCCCTCGGGCCTTGTGGTTGCCACCTGTATCGTATGGTATTGTCTTTAACTGACTGGCTTATTTTGCTTAGCATAATCATCTCTATGTTCATCCATGCTGTTGCAAAGGGTAAGAATTTCTTTTTTATAGATATATAGTATTCCATTGTGCAAATGTATCACAGCTTTTTTAGCCACTCCTCTACTGATGGGCACTTAGGGCGTTTCCAGAGTTTGGTTATTGTAAGTAACCTTGCTATGAACAGAGGGTTACAGGGAGAGGATGCAGACAGCTGTAATTGAACAACAATAAAGTAATATTTTTTAAAAAAAGAACATAGGGTTACATATATTCTTTCTAATTGTTGTTTTGGGATTCTTAGGATATATACCAGAAGTGGGATTGCTGAGTAAAAAGGTAGAGTGATTTTTAATTTTTTGAGGAAACTCCACACTGCTCTCCACAGTGGCTGCACCAGTCTGCGTTCCCACCAGCAGTGTGCTAAGGTTCGCTTTTCTCCACAACCTTGCCAGCACTCGTTACTTGTTGATTTTTAATAGTAGCCATTCTGGCCAGAGTAAGATGATACCTCATGGTTATTTTCATTTGCATCTCTCTGATGGTTAGTGACATTAAACATTTTAGTGTTGAGCTGAATATGTACTTTATATATTTTGGAGATTAACCACTTATCAGATGTATCATTGGTGAATATGTTCTCCCATGTGGTGGGTTCCTTTTTCATTTTGTTGTTCAGAAGCTTCTTCGGCAGTGTAGAAGCTTTTTAGTTTTATGTAATCCCATTTGTTTGTTTTTCCTCTGTTTTGCTTGCCCTAGCAGACATATCAACAAAAATATTGCTCCAAGAGATGTCTGAGATTGTACTTCTTGTTTTCTTCTAGGGCTTTTATGGTTTTGTGACTTAAGTCTTTTATCCATTTTGGTTCATTCTTGTGTATGGTATAAGTTGATGGTCTAGTGTATTTGTTTGCATGTAATTATCCAATTTTCCCAACACCAAATATTTAAAAGACTGTTTTTACTCCACTGTATGCTCTTGCCACATTTGTCAAATTTTAATTGACCATAAAGGCACAGTTTTATTTCTGGACTCCCAGTTCTGTTCCATTAATCTATAAGCCTGTTTTGTGCCAGTACCAGGCTGTTTTGATTACAATGGCTCTGTATGAAAGTTTGATGTCTAGTATTGTGATCTATCCAACTTGTTCTTTCTTAAGACTGCTGAGGGTATTTGGGGTCTTTTTTGGCTCAATATAAATTTTTGAAATATTTATTCTAGATCTATAAAATATGTCATTGGTATTTTAATAGGAACTGCAGTCAATCTATAGATTGCTTCAGGAAGTACGGACATTTTAATGATGTTAATTCTTCCAATCCATAAACACAGTATATGCTTCCATTTGTTTGTATCTTCCTCTGTTTCTTTCTTCAATGTCCTATGGTTTTCCAAGTACAGGTCTTTCCACTCCTTGGTTAAGTTTATTCCTAGGTACCTTATTTTTTTGTTGCAATAGTAAAAGGGATTGTTTTCTTAGTTTCTCTTTCTGAGAGTTCATTATTGGTATACAAAATGCCACCAATTTCTGGATGATAATTTTGTATCCTGCTACTTTACTGAATTCATTTATTAGGTCTAGTAGTTTCTTGGTGTAGTCTTTAGGGTTTAATGTCACCTATACATAATGACAGTTTTACTCCTTCCTTTCCAATGTGGATACCATTTATTTCTTCTTCCTTCTGATCACTGTGGCTAGGACTCTCAGTACTATGTTTAATACGAGTGGTAAAAGTAGACATCCCTGCTTTGTTCCTGATCTTCATAAAAATGCTTTTAGTTTCTGCCCATTGAGTATGAGTTGGCTGTAGGTTTTTTATATATGGCCTTTATTATGTTGAGGTATGATTCATCTATTTCCACTTTACTGAGCATTTTTATCATAAATGGGTGCTGGATTTGATCAAATGCTTTTTCTGCACCTATTGATATAATCATATGGTTTTTATCCTCCATTTGTTTAAATGGTTTGCCACATTTATTGATATGTGGATATTGTATGAAGTTGTTTCCCTGGAATAAATCCCACTTGATCATGGTGTATGATCTTTTAAATGTATTCCTGGATCTGCTTTGCTAATAGTTTGTTGAGGATTTTAGCACCTATGTTCATTGGTGGTATTGGCCTATAATTTTCTTTTTTGTAGTGTCTTAATCTGGTTTTGGAATTGGGATAATGTTGGGTTCCAAGCTCATAAAAAGAGTTTGGAAGTCTTCCCTCCTCTTGAATTTTATGGAATAATTTGAGGAAAATAGGTGTTAGTTCTCTGAACATTTGGTAAAATTCACTGGTGAAGCCATTCTATCCAGGACTTTTGTTTGCTGGGATTTTTTTAAATTACTGCCTCAATTTCATTAGTTGTCATCAGTCTAATCAGGTATTCTAATTCTTTCTGATTTAGTTTTGTAAACTGTATACTTCTAAGAATTTGTCCATTTCTCCCAGGTTGTCCAATTTGTTGGCATATAGTTTTTTCATATATTTCTGTAGTGTCTGTTGTTACTTCTCCCCTTTCTGATTTTATTTATCTGGATCCTCTTTGTTTCTTGATGAGTCTGGCTAAAGGTTCTACAATCTTGTTTATCTTTTCAAAGCACCAGCTCTTCATTTCAGTGATCTTTTGCATTTTTTTATATACTATATCATTTATTTTTGTTCTGATCTTTATTATTTCTTTCCTTCTGCTCATTCTGAGCTTGTCTTGTTGATTTTTTCCTAGTTCTTTTTTTTAATAATAAATGTAACTTTTTATTCTGGTAAAATATATATAACATAAAACTTATCATTTTAACCATTTGTAGTTATACAGTCCAATGGCATTACATACATTCACATGACTGTACATCTAATAAATGTATTTTAAATATATATTAATTTCAAAAATTAAATAGGTTATTTTTGAAACTTTAAAAATACCGAAGAGCAGAAAGTATAAAGTAAAATCACCCACAACCCTCTTTCCAAGATACTTTTAGGTGTAGGGTTAGATAATTTATTTGAGATTTTTCTTGTTTCTTGTGATAGGCCTGTAATGCTATGAACTTCCCTCTCGGGACTGCTTTTGCTCTGTCCCACAGTTTTTGGGTTGCTGTGTGTTCATTTTCATTTGTTTCTAGGTATTTTTTAACTTCTTCCTTGATCTCACTGGAAACTGTCCAACATTCATTGTTTAACAACATGCTATTTAGATTCCAATTGTTTGAATGTTTTTGAGGGTTTTTTATGATAGTTGATTTCTAGTTTCAAGCCATTGTGATCTGAAAAGATTCTTGATATGATTTCAATCTGCCTGAATATGTTAAGACTTACATGTATCTTAACTTGTATTGTACCTTTGAGAATGTTCCAAATACACTGGAGAAGAATGTATATTCTAAAGCTTTGGAATGAATTTTTTTGTAAATATCAATTAAATCCATGAGATCTCATGTGTTGTTAAAGATCACTGTTTCATTGTTGATTTTTTTTTTTTGGTCTGGAAGATCTATTCAGTAATGCCAGGAGGGTGTTAAAGACCCCTACTATGACTACAATGCTGTCAATATCACCCTTAAAGTTCATCAAGAGTTTTTTTTTTTAATGTATACATTCAGGTGATCCTATATTGGATGTATATATGTTTACAAGGGTTATTTCTGCTTGTTGGATCAGTCCCCTCAGTATTACATAGTGACCTTCTTTGTCTCTTACTTTGCCTGTGTGTTGAAGTCTATGTGTCAGATATAAGTATTGCTACCCCAGCTTTTTTTCATTTCCATTTGCATAGATTATTTTTCCATACCTTCACTTTCAGCCTGTGTTTATCTACAAGTGAGGTGGGTCACTTGTACACAGCATATATAAGGGTCATGTTTTCTTATCCATTCAGCTACTCTATGTCATTTGATGGGAACATCAAATCTGTTTACATTTAAGGTTATTATTGATAGGTATTTATTGCCATTTTTTCTTTATACCTATATTCTTATCTCTATTTCTTCTTCTTAAAGCAGTCCCTTTAACATTTCTTACAATGCTGGCTTGGTGGTAATGAACTCCTTTAGCATTTTTGTTGTTGTTGTCTGAGAAGCTCTTTATTTCACCTTCAGTTTTAAATGACAGCCATGCTGCATAGAGTATGGTCCTTTCTTTCAATTACTTTGAATATTTCTTGACAATTCCTCCTGGCTTGAAATGTTTCTGTTGAGAAATCAGCTGACAGCCTTATGGGAACTACCTTGTAGATAACTGTTTCTCTCTTTCTGCCTTTAAGATTCTCTTCTTTATCTTTAACATTTGCCACTTTCATTACAATATGTCTTGGTGCGGGTCTCTTTGGGTTCATTTTGATTAAGACTCTCTGTGCTTCCTGAACTTGTGACTTTTTCCTTCACCAGATTAGGGAAGTTTTCTGTCATTATTTCTTCAAACAGGATTTCTATCCCTTGCTCACTTTCTTCTCCTTTTGGTACCCCTATGATGCAGATATTGTTACGTTTCATGTTATCACAAAGTTCCCTTAAACTACCCTCTTCCTTTTTAGGGATTTTTTCTTTTTGTTGCGCTGATTGGGTTTGTTTCCTACCTTGTCTTCCACATTGCTGAAGCACCTTCTGCTTCCTCCACCCTACTTTTAATTCCTTCTGGTATATTCTTCATTTCAGATATTATATTCTTCATCTCAGATTGGTTCTTAATCAATGTTTCTATGTTCTTTTTCATGATAATGCTCTTTTCACTAAATTCCTTGCGGATCTCATTAAATTCCTTGTAGTTCTAACTTCCTGGAGAATCCTTATAACCATTACTTTGAAGTATATGTCTGATAAATTGCTTGCCTCCATTATATTTAGTTCTTTTTCTGGAGATTCTTCCCTTTCTTTTATTTGGGTGTTGTTTCTTTGTATCCCCATCTTAGCTGTCTCTTTGTGTTTGCTTCTATGTATTAATAGAACTGCTATGACTCCCAATCTTCTTGGGGTGGCCTTATATAGTAGGTGACCTGTGGGATCCAATGGTGCAGTCTCCTTGGTGTCCTGAGCTAGATGCTCTAGGAATGGCCCTTGTGTGTGTTATATGGTTCTTGATTGTTGTTGGCCAATTCATGGATGGGATCTACCCCCAGGCTGGCTGGCTGAGAGGCTCAACACTAATCAATTGTGCAAGCTGTTGTATAGATGCTGACAGAACATAACAGAACACGGAAAAAAAAATAAACCCTAACAACAACAAAATAAATGAGTAAGAAAGGGGAAGATAAAAAATAATAAAGGAAAAAGAACACAAGAAGAAAAAGAAAGAAGAATATGAAAGGTATGAAGAAAGAGAAAAATATATAAATAATAAGAAAAGAAAAACAAAAAAGCAAAAGAAAGAAAAATATAAGAAAAGGAAAAGTAAAGAAAAACAGAGTAACAAAAGGAATGGGAAAAATAAGACAGAAAAGAAAAAAGAAAAATGAAAAAAACCAAAAAATGATAAAAAAAAAAAAAGCAATAAAAAAGAAAGAAACCAATAAAAAGAACAATGTGGTGATTTTCTTGGCAGAGTTTAGTGCCAGCCTGCTAGGGTCTCCCTTTAGATCCTGCTCTGATGTTGTCTGAAGCTGGTGTAAGCCAATGTCAAATGCTGTCCATTGTGGCCCTCAGCAACCTGTTCAAAGCTATAAGCAATCCACAGCTTTTGGCTGCCTCTGCCAGGCTTGGCTGTGCACTGGAGGGGCCAAGCTGTGCTCCAAGGCCATCTTTTAGCAAAACAGGGCTCAAGAGCAGGTCAGCAAATGTCCCAAGGCACCCCAGGATCTGCCTCTGCCTGCTTCCACCTGCCAGCCTACTGTCAGTCTTAGTCACTGAAAAGGCTGTTTTTGCAAGGGCTTCTGGTGAAATGGGAAGAATGGGACCCCTGGATCTCCCATTAGGGGTAGGTACCATTTAGACTTCAGGAAAGATGGTGGGTGTGTTCACCCACCCCAGAGCCACAGTCTGAGTCTGACCCAGATTATTTCCCTGACCTTGGCTGGTCAGAGTCCCTAGTTGGCATGTAGGTGAGGCCTTGTAGCCCAGAGGTTCTGTCTGCCAGAAATCGGAAGGGTGTTTTATCGGTTCTCCTATGAGGGGGAAGCACCAGTCAGTTTCCTGAGAAAGTGGGGGGGAATGGCCCCACCCCACAGACAGTCACTGATAACCCCTGACTCTCCCTATGCTGCTATCTCCGCAGCACAGGTCAAGATGTAGGGTGGGGCATTTGGGATTCCAGAGAGTGGGGTAATTCCTTTTCTCCATGCTAATGTCCCTGCGAAGGGCTTGCTCCTGTCAAGAAAAATGGCTGCTGCCATATTGGGGAGGGGGGTGACCCAGCACAGGGATCCCAGCAGCCACTCCCCCATGTCTCTCCCCAAATCCTCCCACTCCAGACTCTTCCCAGGCAACTCCAGTCCACACTGACCTCCCTTCACTGGTTCCTAGGGTTAATGGAGTGGCTGCAATTGAAAATCTTGTGCTTTGGCCCCTTAAAAAAGTGTCTTTGTCTCTGGCAAGATGGTCTCTGCCTGGAAGATAGCAACCCCTTTGCCTTTCACCACTGGACGCTACGTGGCAGTTGATCCTGGCTCTGGTGCTCTGGGCTGGGGAGAAGGCTTAACTTCTTCTCAGGGGGAACCTCCCTCAGCCATGATATCCTGCCGTAACCTTGGCCTGCTGCCTGCAGGAGCGGGGCCAGGCCCTTTCGCAACCCCACTTTTCCTACCAGTGTGGAGGTTGTTTCTGCCCATCCTTGGTTAAAAGTCTCCTCTTCAAATTGTCTTTAGTTGGTAATTCGGTGTAAATGTTCTCCCATTTAGTTTTATTTCCAGTTTAGTTCTGGGAGGAGGTGCAAGAAAGATTCACCTACTCTGCTGCCACCTTGAACCCCCCAACCCTGCCCCAAAGCTATCTTCATTGTACACAAGTCTATTTGATTCTTCTCTCTCTGTAGGCCAAATTTCCAGTGATACTATCCACATAATCATAACCACAAATCCTGAGTTTACAAGGGAGTAGCCTGGGCTAAGTACAGCTTCTAATTCCTAATTCCAAATCCCTGAGAGAGATGCAGTAGAATCAGCTCGAGTCTAATTAGTTACGGCCCAAGGAAGAACATGGGTGAGGAGTATATATGGCTTTCAGGTACCTACTGGGGAAGAAATTCTAAGACAATGGGTTTGAACACAGGGGAGACAGTCTAAAAGAATCTGTCCACTATGGTTGCTCCTCATTATCTACATAAAGTCCAAATTTTGTATCTCATTGGACAAGGCCCTGTGTGACTACCACAGTTGTCCATCTTCACCTCTCACCACACAGCTCATCTCACACTAGGTCTGGTCACATTAAACCTCTTGTGGTTTCCAAGCACTTAATGTTGTTTTCAGGTCTGAGCCTTTACCAACAAGACTTGATCCTCCTTAAATGCACTTCCCTGGTATGTCTGTCTGAGAAATACCCACTCACCTTGCAAGACTCAGCAAAGGCAACATCTCTTCTCTCCAGCCTTTCTTGACACTCTTCCTCCAAGTAGAGTTGACTGTCCACCCCCGTCTTTGTTCCCCCACTATTCCCAGTGTTGACTTCAATGAAGCACCTAGTATTTACCCTTATATTTTTGCGTATATCCCCTCTGCCCATACCACCATGAGACCACGACATGACTGTGGTCAGGAACATACCTTTATTTATATTCATAATTGCGCCACCTAGTTCTGTACATGGCACACATTTCAAGAAATGATTCAAACGATTTTCTGTGGAAGGGTCAAGTATGCTATACATTCAGAGGAACATGAAAATTGGCTGCAGGACTAACAGCTTTGGATCCTGCACTACGTCCAGGCCCGACGCAATCTCCCTGCTTGCTCAGACTTCATGTCTTCTCCCCAGTCTTCTACTGGCTGTGCTTTTCCATAGACTGACCTAGATTCTGAAACCCCACGGTGGCCGGTCTGCTCTAGTCTTGACTCAGTTCCCTTTCTCTGATGCCGTATTTAGCCTGCTGCTCCATCCGTGCATTGGTGGTCTCCCTCAGTTCCAGTTGTACTTGGGGACTCTACTTCCTCCCCAAGTACCTAGCAAATCAGAAGTGGGTCCTCAATCCTAGTCTCCCCAGATGTGTTCCCAACACAGCAATTACAAGTTTATTATTAGTTTACCCATTACTGGTATTTCCTATACCTGATTTAGCTATTATTTAAAATTAAATTAAAATGTGTCATTATCTTGACTACATTGGTGCCACTGTTCAAATTCCAGGCCCTCCAATGTGATGTATGACTCCCATAAAAACATATTTTAGTTTTACACCACATTTTTCTCTCTTATAATTCAATGGGAGTAGTTTCAATGGAAAGCCACATCAGCCTGCCCTATGATTTTGTTATTTAAGGAGGATAATGATTATCATAATTACTTCTTTCCCAAAATTTTATGATGAAAATTTTCAAACACATGCAAAGGCTGAGAGAACGGCACAGCAGCGGTGCAGCAGCACCCATACACCCATCATCTAGATTCTACAGTAGACATCCTGCCATGTGTTTCATCGCACAGCCGACCACCATTCATCCACCTTATTTTTATCCAGCCATAAATCCATCTTATTCTTGAAGCAAATAATTATAATTTATAGTGTTCTACAGATTACAGATGAAAACACAGTCTCTTTTAGTAAATTTCCGAACACTTTCACTGTGCATATATTCACTTTAAATCTATATTAATTCATTAGGAAAGATGGCGGCGGAGAAGGGAGAAGCGTGATCGCTATTCTCCGGCCCACTGGCGGGATATCGGGCCGATTTTCTAAGGAGCAGAGCGATCACCCAGTTGTATTCCAGAGTAGAGAAGATTGGAAACCAGGACTGCGCATAAAACTGAAAGATCAACCGGTAGGGAGACTGCTTCGGAGGGAAGGGGTCACTGGGG
>PVJI01023430.1:0-23597 GCA_004026765.1 Micronycteris hirsuta
AAAACATCCAACCAGAAAAGAATGAAGAAACAAGAATTCAAAAAACGGAGGAGGGGCTCAGAAACCTCCAGGACATCTGTAAACGGCCCAACATACGGATCATAGGGCTGCCAGAAGGAGAAGAAGAAATCCAAGGAATTGAAAACTTATTTGAACACATAATGATGGAGAATTTCCCGAAGCTGGTGAAGGAAACAGATTTTCGGGAAGTCCAGGAAGCTCAGAGAGTCCCAAAGAGGTTGGACCCAAAGAGGAACACACCAAGACACATCATAATTACATTACCCGAGATCAAAAATAAGGAAAGAATCCTAGAAGCAGCCAGAGAAAAGGAGACAGTTACCTACAAAGGAATTTCCATAAGACTGTCAGCTGATTTCTCAAAAGAGACCTTACAGGCAAGAAGGGGCTGGACAGAAGTATTCCAAGTCATGAAAGGCAAGGACCTACATCCAAGAATAGTCTATCCAGCAAAATTTTCATTTAGAATGGAAGGGCAGATACAGTGCTTCTCAGATAAGGTCAAGTTCAAGAAGTTCATCACCACCCAGCCTTTATTGTATGAAATGTTAAAGGGAGTTATATAAGGTATGGAGGAACATCAACAGGGGAGTGGTTGGGGGAGAGGGTGGGAATGGGGCACAGAACAGGTACCATAAATGGGAGGCAGACAACAGACAGGGGGAGGTTAAGAATAGCATAGGAAGTGTAGAAGCAGAAGGACTTATGTGTATGACCTATGGACAAAACTAAAGGGCGGGGAAAGGGGGGTAAGGGGGTGGGGGGCAAGAATGGGGGGAAAGTGGGACAATTGTAACAGCATAATCAATAAAATACAGTTAAAAAAATTTAAAAAAAACATACAGACCATAAATACTAGGAAAAAAGTTATTATCTGTAAATGAAATGATTACATACCTAGGAAATCTTAGACAATCAAGTGAAAAACTAACACAATGTATAATAAAGTTCAGTTCTGTGGTTGTGTAACGGTGGGGAGTTGTGGTAGTGGGAAACGGTAACCCACCCATTGCTTTGACATTTTTTTGTTTCTATAAGAGCTGACTCTAATATGCAGCTCACAGATGGACAGCATGTTTGTGTAAGAATCTTAGGAATTAGCTTCAAAATATACAAACTCTGACCTTCAGGCATCCCAGCTTTGGGAGATTTGCTGACCTACAAACTTACAGCCAGGATGACGTGAGGCCATGATAACTCAACCAGGATGACGCGCCCCGGACCATCACTTGCCTTATCAGTAGGCACTGTGCTCGTCTGCACATAGAGAACTTTTCAACTCCTGCCTTTGATCTGTCTGTTCTGTTCCCCTCTCCCTCCATATGAAAACCTCTGCCTCAACTGAGAGGTGGAGATGGGCTTTGAAACAAGAGTCCTCCCATCTTCCAGGCTGCCAGCACCTGAATAAACCATGCTGCTTAAAACCTGCCTCTTGAGTATTGGCTTTCGAAGTGGCAGGCAGTAGACTTGCACTCAGTTACAATCAGACAGAAGCTACACATGTAACATTCAGTATCTTTTCTTCAAACCACGAATAAACAATTCAGGTTTTTGAAACTAAGTCAAAGACCTTCAAATCTTCTTCAACCGCAGACTAGAAGAGAATTATTACCATCACTTTCTTTTCTCAATGTTTAGCAAAAAGGAGGACTGAATTGGTGATTCTATGTGATTGGTTAACTTAAGCCCTGAATACATAGAAAAAAAATATATGTAGGACCCCCCAAAACTCTGGAATTTATTTATAAAAAATTGTGTGTTAACATGTTTAAATTTCAGTCACCTTCAAAGTACACTTCATTTGATGTAATACACCTATCGAGACTTTTTTCACTACTCAAAACGGTTTTTCAACTTGTCAATTTTGATGCCTTTAGTGCTTCTGCCATTTTTTTGTTTCACTTCTTCCATGTCGGCAAAACGTTTCTCTTTGAGGACTTTTTTCATTGGGGAAACAAACAAAAAAAGTCACTTGGGGTGAGATTGGGTGAATAGGAAAGGTGGGGCACAGGGGTTTATGCTGTTTTTGGTCAAAAACTGCTGAATACTCAGCGGTGGTGTGAGCAGGTCTATTTGTAAATCACCCATCATGAAATGGGCAAATGCACTGGGTCTTCCAAAAAAATTCACCGAAGCTGAATGCAGCATTTCAATACAGCACCAGCTGGTGCACTGATACGGATGGGCTCCTAGAACACTCACCCAGCAGGGAAGCCTGCACCACAAGCGGCCCGCCCTCCAGAAGATAATTCTGTTTTTTGGGGGGGTTCCCCCTCATATATTTTGTATATTATAAATTAACATTATATTACATTTACATACATTATATATATATATATATATACATATATATAAATGTTATGTACATATGCTCATAAAAAATTTTAGAAAATTCACTTTGCAGAGCAAGCAATACAGAAGAAAATGCAGGATATACCATACATAAAATCAAACAGCAATATATACTGCATTAATAAAATATTGTTATAAGCTAAAGTTTTAAAAGCATTACAAATAAAATTGTTAGTATCATATGATTTAAAGGTTTCACTGTAGATTACCTGAAAAATAAAAATAAATCCCATGTAAATTCCTCTAATTGGTGACAATCATGTTGATGTTTAGGAGCAGCCATTCGGCCTCTTCCTATGAACATAAACAGTGCCATGCTCTTCTGACTTATTCCATTTCTGCTACAATACAGTGATTTTAAAGTTAGTATCTTACAGGATATTCTGATATCTGGTAGGACATGCTGTCCTTCCCCTCCACTAATTCTGCTTTAAATTTGATTGGGTACCTTCTACACATTTGCTTTACTAGATGAATTAAAAACATTTTGTCCAGTTCCACAGAAAACTTTACAGAGATTTTTCTTTGGTATTTTTTCATGTAATGAATGATGCCTGGGCAAAGGCTTTAGAGCAAAACTGCCTGAGTCTGAATTCTAGTTCTGCTCCGTATCAGCTACCTAAGTTTGGACACCCTACTTAAAGGGTCTGAGCTTCAGCCTTCTCACCTTTAAAGCGAATATCACAGTATTTCCCCCCCAAGACTGTGGTGAGGATTAACCCACTGACCTAACACAAGCATTTAGAAAGCTACCTGGCAAAGACAACACCCAATAAATTTTAGCTATCACCATTATTATAAACATTTTTGAGGTCATTAAACATTATTCTAAAATCTAATTTTAACTGGCTGCATAGTATTCAATTGAATGGATGTTTAATGAATCCCATATTGTTGGGTGTTTTGTTCTTCATATTTTCACCTAATAATATACGCAGATTTCTACATCGGTTCTCCCTCTACTATAAAATGAAAGCAAAGAAAATATGTATCAAAATGATCTGTGATAACAAATTTATCTTCTTAGATAACTTACAGTGACCTTGAAGATATGCAGGATAATTTTTTTATGTCATGTTGTACTGTGTGACACGTGGAAAGTCTTCTGCAAAGTAGCTCTTGGAAAAGGAGGAAGGAGAGACGAAAGGGCAAAGCGCTGTAGCCAGAAAGTGAGCAAAACACATCTGCACATACGTCATTCATTTGGTTAGGGAACTTTTCCATGTCAACTTTGATAAGAATGTGCAATGAAAGAATACTTTGCTAGTTATTTTCTTAGAACATGATGCACTTAATCTTTAATAACCTGATAACTAGTGCAAGTTAAAAAAACTTAAGAACTAACAAAGCACACACAAATTCCCCTTCAAGGCAGAGTGCATTTCAAGTATTTCTTAGGAATGAGTATAAAAGCCTCCCAAAGGAACTGATCGCAGTAGACAGACAAGATCAAAGACCGCTCATTTGATCCATGTAAGATGATGAAGAAATAATTGTAAGAACTCCTGCATTTTGAAAAGACATGAAAATTTTCAAAGTTTAGTGTTCCTAGGCCTGGTATTCAGAAACTTTGTGTGAAGCCTGTTTTCTGCACAGTCATCAGGGTTGAACACTAAATATCGGCCGGCTCACAGAGCATTAGGTATTAGACAGATTGTATAAATGACCCTGTGCATTTAAGGAGCTCTTGTAGTATGCTCTTCTTAAGATAAGGTCAGCAAAACAAGCAAAAGAAGTAAGTCCTTCATGTTTTACTGACATGAAAGGTACTTTATATCCAAATATTTTCCCTCTTGAACCAGGCTGTGTGCATGTACAGATAGCTGAAATCCCCTTGCTCCAATGACATAAAAAATAAGACTCTGAAGGAATGGAAAAAAAAGGAACTTGCTGAAATACACTTCTTTAGTTGTAAATGCATATCTATGTATAGAGGTTTACATATCCTCAAAGAGAAAAAGGAGTCCACTGTTTATTCGGTTTATCTTTTCTTCTAAGACTAAGATGTTGATGCCCAAAGTGTTAGCGAAACTATATTTCATAGAAAAATTCTTAATTAAGCTAAACAACAGTACATGTTAGTATTAAAAGGTTTGAATTTTGATCAGAGCTATCTAGTTGATCATTAATCTTTGCTTTTTCGGTTTGTGATAGTGCTTATTAACTTACCTAAATAAGTTTTAGAAATAATTCCATGGTGAGAATGCAGATAGATGCCACTGTGGAAAGCAGTATGGAGATAACTCAAAATATTAAAAATGGACCTGCCTTTTGACCCAGCAACCCCACTTCTGGGAATGTACCCAAAAGGAACCGACAACACTAATACGAAAGGACACAAGCACCCCTGTGTTCACCACAGCATTATTTACAACCGCCGAGATAGGGAAGCAGCCCAAGTGTCCATCAGCAGATGAGTGGATACAACAACTATGGGACATTTACACAATGGAATACTACTCAGCCGTAAAAAAGAAGAAAGTTTTACCTTTTGCGACTGTATGGATGGACCTGGAGAACATTATGCTAAGTGAAACAAGCCAGTCAGAGAAAGACAAATTCTGTATGATTTCACTCATATGTAGAACCTAATGAACAAACTGAACTAACAAGCAAAACAGAGACAGACTCATAGATGGAGAGCAGGCTGACAGCTAAGGGGTTAGGAAGATTATGGGGTGGAGGGACTGAGCAAAAAGGAGAAAGGGCTAATGGACATGGACAACAATGTGGTGACTGCAAGAGGGGGGGATATAAGGGGACTAAATGGTAATAAAAAATACAATAACAAATAAAAAATTATATTTAGAAATATTCTGAGATATTTTAGAAAACATATCATAAATACACCTTAACCTTACTAATTTGAATTATTCCCAATTATAGCATTATTTAAGCAAGTATTAAAATTATATTCACATACATTTGTTAAACCTTGAAAATAACTTTATTGTAGTGCATTTTAATCAAACTTTAATTTGTTATATTTGTATTTGATATACAAAATGATAAAAACATAATCCCTATCAATTCTAGTGCGGTGAGTCAGATTCAGCATTAGTTATAAATTTAACAAAATCTCAACATTACCTTTATTTGAAACTTTAGTTCATAAAAATCAGTCATTAATTATTCTTGAGTTGTTTCACGTGTTTTGTCATTTTATACATATTGACTGAAGATTTCCTTTCTACCTTGGAAAGTTCCCTTCCCATCGGGTAGACCACGGAAGCCTGGGGGGAGCTCATGAGCAGCAGTGCCGGGGGGAGGGGACCGCGACGGGGCTGGAAGAATCACTGCTGACTGTGGCCCAGCAGCGGTCGCAGCCCGGTCACCTTTACATCCCACTCTATTATCTCGGCTGCAGTACCACGCCTACAACAGAAAAGTGTGTCATCTACTGATTTTGCTTTGATTTTTAAATAAATCAGCTTGGTAGTTTAATTTAGTCCTGATCAGTACTTTTAGTTTACTGATGAAACTGTGAAACTTATTATCTTGCAAGTACTTTCTATGATGAAACCACAAAAAATCTCAGCTGTAGTAACCCAAAGCTGACCAATTTTCCCCATAATTGCCATGTTATTTTTAAAAACTTTATTATCATTTTGAATGTTTTTGAACATTTACATAGTATAAGATCTTATAACAATAAAAGTAAGTTTACTTCCTAACCCTGAGTTCACCTACAAGGGGCTTACCACAGTTACCACTTTCTTGCACGCATTCCCAAAGACTTCCTGACATTCCGTGGTTACATAAGTGTGCCCACACATGCGCATGCACACTTTTCCCTTCAATAAACAGGAGCATACTCCATTCAGTATTCTGCACTATTTCCCACTTCACTGCATCTTAAACAGTCTTCCACATCAGTAACTAAATGGCCGCCTCATTCACTTTCCTGATGCACATGCAGGTTATTTCTAACACTCCACTGTTAACAAACAGTGCTATGAAGAATAATCTTGTTCACGTGAGAAACTGACAGATATCAATCGTCAGAGCTAAGTTTGATTATCACTTGTCCTCCAAATAACAGATTTTCCCTAATGTGAAAAACCTGAATTTGTTTGGTCATATAGCTGGGGTAGTTATAAAGTCCAGGTCCCTAAGACACACACCTGGTTTCACAGAAAAAAAGGAGGGGTACAAATCTAAAGAACATCTATCTGTCTAGTGGACTTTTAATTGATTTAAATAAAAAACAATGTACAGGACTTCCAGCCAAGATGGAGGCATAGGTGGACATACCGTGCCTCTGCGCACAACCAAAGAGGAAAAACAACAATTTAAAAAGCAAAACAAACAACCAGAAGGGACAGAGAATCGAACGGAGTCCTACAGCCAAGAAGTTAGAGAGGACACATTCATCCAGACTGGTAAGCGGGGCGGAGCCGGGTGGAGAGTGCATGCAGCAAGAAGGCGGTTTGCCCGGAGAGACTCACTGAGGGTGCACCTGGCCAAAACTTGGCATGTGCACTTAGCGAAGCCCACAGCCGGCGCACCTTGAGAAGCCAGTGGGAACCAGCAGGGCTGAGACTGGTGGACCCGACAGTCCCTCATTCGCGCGCAGACAGACAGGGAGAAGGAGCTGGGGAGCAGAGCAGACCGCAAGGCCCACCATCGCAGGGGAGAAAAAAAAAGCCTTGGACCACCTGTTGAAAGCACCTATGGGGGTTGAGGTGGCAATAGGAGTGGCTCCCAGCCTCACAGGAGAGCTTATTGGGGGGTGGTGAATGGGAGCCCATGGTAAATGGAGCAAGCGCCAACGCTCCCTCCCAAGCCCCACCCCCAAAGGAAGCATCACAACACGACAACGTGGGTTACCCCAGCACTGGTGAACACCTAAGGCTCCGCCCCTTAAAGTAACAGGTGTGCTGAGAAAAAAAAAATGGCCCAAATGAAAGAACAGAACAGAGCTCCAGAACAATTACAACTAAGGGACGAGGAGAAAGCCAAACTATCAGATGCACAGCTCAAAACACTGGTAATCAGGATGCTCACAAAATTGGAAGACAGTTGGACACAAGTAAATGAACAAATGAAGGATACACTAAAGAAAATGAGGTGAAATGTGCAGGGAACTAATGGGGAGGAGAAGGGAACTAGGACTCAAATCAACGGTGTGGACCAGAAGGAAGAAACAAGAATTCAAAAACATGAGGAGAGGCTTAGGAACCTCCGTGACACCTGTAAATGGCCCAACATCTGGATCATAGGGATGCCAGAAGAAGAAGAGGAAGACCAAGGAATTGAACATTTACTTGAACAAATGATGAAGGAGAATTTCCCCAATCTGGCAAAGGAAATTGACTTCCAGGGAGTCCAGGAAGCTCAGAGGATCCCAAAGAAACGGGACCCAAAGAGGAACACACCAAGACACATCATAATTACATTACCCAAGATTAAAAATGAGAGAATCTTAGAAGAAGCAAGAGAAAAGGAGACAGTTACCTACAAAGGAGTTCCCATAAGACTGTCAGCTGATTTCTCAAAAAGAGACCTTCCAAGCAAGAAGGGGCTGGAAAGAAGTATTCCAAGTCATGAAAGGCAAGAACCTACATCCAAGATTACTCTATCCAGCAAAACTATCATTTAGAATGGAAGGGCAGATAAAGTGCTTTCCAGATAAGGTCAAGTAAAAGGAGTTCATCATCACCAAGCCCTTATTATATGAAAGGTTAAAGGGACTTATCTAAGAAAAAGAAGATAAAAAATATGAACAGTAAAATGACAACAAACTCACAGTTATTAACAACCACACCTAAAACAAAAACAAAGACAAACTAAGCAAACAGCTAGAACAGGAACAGAATCACAGAAATGGAGATCACATGAGGGTTATCAGCAAGGGAGTGGGAGGGGGAGAGGGGGAAAATGTATAGAGAGTAAGTAACATAAATGATAGGTAGAAGATAGACAGGGGGAGGTTGAGAATAGTATAGGAAATGCAGAAGCCAAAGAACTCATGTATATGACCCATGGCCATGAACTAAAGTGGGGGGAATGTGGGTGGGGGGCGATGCATAGGGTGGAGGGGAATAAAGGGGGGAAAATGGGACAACTGTAGTAGCATAATCAATAAAACGTATTTAAAAAAGAAAAAAGATTGTTAATTGTGTTTTTTATATCCTCTTCTATTTCTCAACTGTTTGATCTGTTAAATTTCTCAATATAATTGTGAACTTGTGAATTTCTTCCTTTTTAAAAAAAATTTTGCCTGAGGACATATTTACTGACCTCAGAGACAGAGGAAAGGACAGGGAGGGAGGGAGGGAAGGAGGGAGGGAAGAAGAGAGAGAGAGAGAGAGAGAGAGAGAGAGAGAGACAGACAGACAGACAGATATTGATGTGAGACATCAATGTGAGACATCAATCTGTTGCCTCCTGTACACATCCAGACCAGGCTTACAGAATGACATTCCAAGCAACTGAGCCACTCAGCCAGGGCTGAATTTCTTTTTTTAGGCTATGTTCTTGGGTCCACAGAGCTTCAAGTATGTTATATCTTTCAGGTAAATTATTTCTTTTGTAATGATATAATTTATATTTTTATACCTAACACTGCTTTTCTACTTTAAAGCTGATTTTGTAATAGTCATGAGCTCTACTGGCTTTCTTTTTTGTTACTATCTGCTCAGCATGTGTTTCTAAAAACAATTTTACTTTCTTTCATTCTGTATCATTTTGTTCAGTATGTTTCTCAAAAATAAGAATATTCATTCAGTTGTGCAACAATATTAGGTGTCTGACATTGTTCTAGGTGCTGTGATAAATACAGTCCCTGCCCTCATTGAATTTACATTTTATAGAATATTGACTGAACTTAGAATAGCCTATCGCTAAATATTGTATTTTTCCATTTGTCTTCAGTAAAATTTAACCTACTTACATTTAAGGTATTTTTTGTATGGAAAAAGACATGCAGGTTATGATTATAATAATACAAGAATAAACTCTGGCCCTGGCTGGTGTGGCTCAGTGGATTGAGTGCTGGCCTGCGAACCAGGGAGTCATAGGTTTGATTCCCAACCAGGGCACGTGCCTGGGTTGTGGGCGAGGTTCCAAATAGGGGGCACACGAGAGGCAATCAAATATTGATGCTTTTCTCCTGCTCTTTCTCCTTCACTTCCCCTCTGTCTAAAAATAAATAAAATCTTAAAAAATATATAAAAGAGTAAACTCTGTTTCATGTACTCACAATTGCAGGCCTCCTTTTGCCCGCCTCTGTATTTAGACTTATTTCTAACATTATTTTTGGTAATTACATGTATTTTTTCCCCCACTACCTGTTTCCCGATGTCTAGTAAATGGATCAACAAATTTTTTATTCAACCTTTTCCTTATTTTGAATTTTTCTTCTATTTCTATTATATTATTGATTACATGTAATATTTAGCATGGATAAGTTGACAAGTACAAAGTTATGAGATACCTATTCTCCTTCCTTTACCATACAAAGACTTTTATAATATTCCAACTGGCTCCACTTAGTTAGCATTTACTGTTTTTTCTAAAAAAGATATAACATTTACTGTTTTTATCACTGTTTTAATCCCTCACCAAATTTATCATTGTCACTAAATTAATGTCCATGACCAATATTTATTTAGATTTGCCAACATATTCATTCTTCCCATCTACCAGCATTCTTCTGGCATTTCAACTAATCTCTTTATCACTGAAGCAGTCCATTTTTAGTGAGTGAGCGTAAGTGATAAACTCTCTTAGTGCTTGTCTGAAAATATTATTTTGTTGATACTTTGGCTGTAGAATTTTAGACTTGCAGCTATTTTTTCCTCAACACTTTGAAGATATTTATTATCCAAACTTAAGCCTTTTATTGATTCTATTGAATCTACTGACAAATTTTTGTATCTTTGTAGGTAATGTTCTCTTTGCTTGCTTGTAACATATCTTCCTCTTTGATGTTTGGCAGTTTCACTAAAACATTTCTATGTGTGAATATTGATCTTGTTCAAGACTAGTGGTGCTTTTTCCATTTGAGGATTCATGATTTCATCTATTCTAGTACTGTGTTTTTATCCATTCTAATATGCCTCTTCTGAATTTTCTCTATGATCTATCTTAAAACCCCCATCAGATGAATGTTGCACCTTTTCATTCTATCTTACATGTCTCTTAATCTCTCTTTCATATTTTCTATCCCATTTTATCTCTCTGTGGTGATTTTCAGTAATTTCTGAAGTGTTACCTTTAAAGTCATTATTGTCTTTTCAGATGTGTCCATTTGTCCACTAAGTTTTTAACTGAATCACTAGACTTTTTGTCTCATTTCATATTCATTATCAAGCAAATCTACATGTACGTTTTAAAGAGTCTATTCCACCCCGCCCCCCGACCCCATGCTTACTATGCACCAAGCACTGTTCCTTTAGGTAATGTGATTAATTTAACCCTCACTCACAGCAACAATATAAAGTAGGTACAATTATCACTTCAATTTTACAGGGGTACAGAAAACCAAAATAACATGGTAAAGTTCACAAGACTGGAACTCAAATAACGCCTCTAGCTTCAGAGTCTGTATTCCTCTTTATAACTAAACTAATTACATTTTCATATTAAGAATTTCCAAACATACACAAAAGGAGAAAACAGAAGGAAGCCTCATATATCCATGTCCATCTCCAAAACCAACATTATATCCATCTACTTGTTTCCTTTATCCTCCCTGTTCTCTTTATTTGCTGTGTTCTTTCTTTCTTTTTATTAACTTTTAACTTTGAGATAATTGTAGCCTTACTTGCAGTTGTATAACACAAATTTAGCCAAAAAAACTATGAAACAGAAAAACGAAGTTGGAGGACTCATACTTCCTGATTTAAGTTACTCCAAAGCTTATGGTAATCAACACAGCATGATATTGGCATAAGGATAGAAAAACAGATCAATGGAACAGAACAGCAAATCCAGAAACAAACTTTACATGGGTACCAAGACAACTTAAGGGGAAAAAAATACTCTCTTCAATAAATGGTGCTGGGAAAAGCATACCCACGTGCACAAAAATGATTTAGTCCTCTATCTTGCAACATATAAAACTGCCCAGGAGAAAAATAAATTCTGGGACTTCTGGTCAAGATGACAGCAAAAGCAGACAAGGCTCGCCTGTTTGCACAACCACATCACAATTACAACTAATCTACAGAACTACCATCATTCAGAATGGTCAGAAATCAAGTTGAGGGACTTCCGGCCAAGACGGAGGCGTAGGTAGACACACTGTGCCTCCTTGCACAACCAAAAGAGGAAAAACAACAATTTAAAAAACAAAAACAGCCAGATCTGACAGAAAACTGAACTGAGTGGAAGTCCGACAACCAAGGAGTTAAAGAAGACTTGTTCATCCAGACCAGTAAGTGGGGTGGAGCCGGGTGGAGAGCACTCTTCGAGACGCGGTTTGTAGAGCGGTACCGGCAACGCTCCAGCTGCCCGGAGAGGCCTGTGGCAGATGCACCTGGCCAAAATGAGGCAGGCGCACTCGGCGAAACCGGGGCTGAGACTGGTGGACTGGGCGGTCCCTCATTCTCACTCAGATAAACCCGGACGAAAAGCTGGGGAGTGGAACAGGCAGCGCAGCCCACCAACTCCGGGAAATAAAGCCTCAAACCACCAATTGAATACACCTGTGGGGGTTGAGGCGGCAGTGGGAGGAACTCCCAGCCTCATAGGAGAGTTCGTTGGGGAGACCCACAGGGACTTGGAACTGTGCAGGCCCATCCACTCACCCCGGAGCCAGCAAAGAAGGGCCCAACTTGCTTGTGGGTGGCTGGGGAAGTGCAGAGTACAGAGCAAGCGCCATTGTTCTCTCGGGCCCCATTCCCACAGACAGCGTCACAACACAGCAACATGGGTTACCCCGCCCTGGTGAACACCTAAGGCTCCGCCCCTTAAAGTAACAGGTGCACTGAGAAAAAAAAGCCCAAATGAAAGAACACATCAAAGCTCCAAAAAAATACAACTAAGTGACAAAGAGATAGCCAGCCTATTAGATGCACAGTTCAAAGCACTGGTAATCAGGATGCTCACGGATTCGAAGAAAAATTGTTGCAATTACTTGAACAAATGAAGCATAATATAAAGGAAATGAGCGGAAATCTGCAGGGAACTTACAGGGATGAGAAGGAAACTGGGACTCAAATCAACAGAGGGGACCAGCAGAAAGAAAAAATCATTCAACCAGAAAAGAATGAAGAAACAAGAATTCAAAAAACTGAGGCGAGGCTTAGGAACCTCCAGGATATCTTTAAACGTCCCAACATCCGAGTCCTAGGGGTGCCAGAAGGAGAAGAGGAAGACCAAGGGTTTGGAAACTTATTTGAACAGATAATGAAAAAGAACTTCTCCAAGCTGGTGAAGGAAATAGACTTCCAGGAAGTCCAGGAAGCTCAGAGAGTCCCAAAGAAGTTGGACCCAAAGAGGAACACACCAAGGCACATCATAATTACGTTACCCAAGATGAAAAATAAGGAGAGAATCTTAGAAGCAGCAAGAGAAAAGGAGACAGTTACCTACAAAGGAATTCCCATAGACTGCCAGCTGATTTCTCAAAAGAGACTTTGCAGGCAAGAAGGGGCTGGAGAGAAGTATTCCAAGTCATGAAAGGCAAGGACCTCCATCCAAGAATACTCTATCCAGCAAAGCTATCATTTAGAATGGAAGGGCAGAGAAAGTGCTTCTCAGATAAGGTCAAGTTCAAGGAGTTCATCATCACCCAGCCTTTATTATATGAAATGTTAAAGGGATTTATATAAGGCCTGGAGGGATATCAACAGGGGAGTGGTAGGGGGAGAGAGGGGGAAAAGGTGCAGAGAATAACTAGCATAAATGGTAGGTAGACAACAGACAGGGGGAGGTTAAGAATATTATAGGAAATGTAGAAGCCAAAGAACTTATGTGTATGACCTATGGACAAAAACTAAAGGGCGGGGAATGGGGAGGTAGGGGGAAGAAAAGCGGAAAACTGGGACAACTGTAATAGCATAATCAATAAAATATATTTTTTAAAAAAGAATAACCATCAGTTAAATAAACTGTTTTACTAAAAAAAAAAAAAAAAAAAAATCAAGTTGAATGGAAGTCTGACAACTACAGAATTAAAGAAACCACATCCATCCAGCATGGTAGGAGAGGCTCAGACGTGAAACAGGCTGACTTCTCATCCACGTGTGGTGGATAAAATTCTGGAGATATATCTCAGGAATGAGGAGTCCAGGTCCTACAATAGGCCCCCCAGCCCAGGGTTCCAGGGCCAGGAAGATAAGTCCCCACTACTTATGGCTAAAAAACCCAGCAGGGATTGAGTCAGTGGAAGAAACTTCTGGAGCCACAAGCAGTTCCCCTTAAAGAACCCACATACAGACTCACCTACTCAGACTCACTCCCACTGAGCTCCAGCACTGGGGTGGCAGCTGGAAAGGCATCCGTGGCATAAACAGAGGAACCGAAGTATCTGGCATCAAGGCAAGCAGATGCCTATCTCTTTTCTAAACCCTCCCCCACAGGGCCAGCAAGCAGATGCCATATCTGAGACTCCATCAACCTGCTAACACTGTTTGACCCTTCCTGGAGATCCCCAGAGATTCAGTCCCACATAACTAATGAGTCCATGCAAGCTGCTTTTCAATATGAATGGCTGGCCTTGGCTCAGGCTTCACAACTTTCTATATCCTATCAGACAAGCAACAGCTGGCTTCAGTGAGCCCCATGTCCCGCACTAGAACAGCCAGCTCAGATCCACAGCTTGGCTTCACCTGAGAATCTCCAAGCCCAGTACAAGTAGCAGCCATTTCAGATTACCTTATGGCTTAGGCAGGGTGACTCCAGGCAAAACATAGGTGGGGTCTGACATTGGCCTGCACCACCCGGAAAACCCCAGGCTCAGCGCACCAAGTGGAGAGCTATAGACCACTTTGGAGCACCACCACACTGTCTCTACACAGCTGATTCTCCATGGAGGGTGGAGGTTGGTGGTCACTGGTCACAGCCAGTCCTTGCAGCTGGCTGGCCCAGGTAAATCCTTCCCATTGACCTGCCAACAGCAACCAAGGCTCAACTACAAAAGGAGGGTGTACTTAGCCCACACGAAGGGCACACCTTGAGTACCCAGCTTGGATGACTGGGGAGTCTGTACCACTGGACCCAATGGGACACCTACTACATTAGGCCACACTACCAAGACACAGTCAATGCAGATCTACCTAATGCACAGAACCAAACACAGGGAGGCTGCCAGAAACAGGGAGACAAAGAAATACAGCCCAAATGAAAGAGCCGATCAAAACTCCAGAAAAAGAACTAAACAAAATGGAGATAAGCAATCTATCAGATGTAGAGTTCAAAACACTGGTTATAAGGATGCTCAAGGAACTTAGTGAGGATCTCAACAGCATAAAAAAGATCCAGTCAGAAATGAAGGATACACTAACTGAAATAAAGAACAATTTACAGGGAAACAACAGCAGAGTGGATGAAGCTAAGAATCAAATCAGTGATTTGGACCATAAAGAAGCAAAAACAATCAATCAGAACAACAAGAAGAAAAAAGAATCCAAAAAAATGAGGACAGTGTAAGGAGCCTTTGGGACAATTTCAAGTACATCTACATTCACATCATAGGGGTGCCGGAAGGAGAAGAGAAGAAGCAAGAAATTGGAAATCTATTTGAAAAAATAATGAAAAACTTCCCTAATTTGGTGAAGGAAATAGACATGTAAGTCCAGGAAGCACAGAGAGTCCCAGACAAGATGGATGCAAAGAGGCCCACTCCAGGACACATCATAAATAAAACGTAAAGGTGAAAGATAAAGGTAGAATCTTAAAAGCAACAGAAAAAAAAGCAAGTAGTTACCTACAAGGGAGTTCCAGAAGACTTTCAGCTGATTTCTCAAAAGAAATTTTGCAGGCTAGAAGTGTTTGGCAAGAAATAATTTAAAGTCATGAAAAGCAAGGACCTACAGCCAAGATTGCTCTACCCAGCAAAGCTATCATTTAGAATCAAAGGGAAGATAAAGAACTTCGTGGACAAGAAAAAACTGAAGGAGTTCATCACCACCAAACCATTCTTATATGAAATGTTAAAGGGACTTATTTAAGAAGAAGAAGATCATTTCCTGGCTGATGTGGCCCAGTGGAGTGCTGGCTTGCTAACCAAAGAAAAAGAAGAAGATCAAAACTACAAGCAAAAAATGTCAATAAATACATATTTATCAACAACTGAATCTAAAAAACAAACTAAGCAAACAAGAAAAAGAGACTGTATCACAGATACCGAGAGCATTTTGATCGTTGCCAGATAGGAGGGCAGTGCGGGGGAATGGGTGAAGAGGGGAGGGGAGTAAGAAGTACAAATAGGTAGTTACAGAGTAGCCATGGGGATGTAAAGTACAGTATAGGAAATGGAGTAGCCGAAGAAGTAGCATGCACTTACATGCATGACCCATGGACATGAACAATAGTAGGGGGATTGCCTGAGGGAGTTGGGGCTGCGGGGTTGGGGGAGTGAAAGGGAGAAAAACCAGGACAACTGTAATAGTATAATCAGTAAAATATAATAATAATAAAAAAGAGTTGCCCTGGCCAGTGTGGTTTAGTTGGTTGGGCATCATCCTGCAGACAAAAGGTCACAGGTTCGATTCCCTATGTGGGCACATGCCCAGGGTGCAGGTTTGGTCTTGAATCATTTGGGTTGTGTGCAGGAGGCAACCAATTGATGTTTTTCTCTCACACTGATGTTTCTCTGGAATAAACTCAAAATGGATTATAGATCTAAATGTAAGAGCTAAAACTATAAAGCTAAGAAAATAGAAGAGTAAATATTCATGACCTTGAATTAGGCAAGGATTTGGAGATATGACATCAAAAGTGCACAAGTGGCAGAAGGAAAAGCCAACTAAGTTAGACTACATCAAAACTGGCAGACTATACCATTCAGAAAGTAAAAAGACAATCCACAAAATGGAAAAAAAACATTTACAAATCATATGTATGATAAAGGACTTGCATTCAATCCAGTAATTTGGTGCTACTGAGCAGAAAAGTCTAACATTATCCCTTCAAATAAAGTACATTCCTTAGTAAATATACATAAATTAACTTTAAATTATTTAATGCTTTTTATTTAATTTTTTTCTCCTGTTAGAGCAATAGTTAAGCAGGTAGAGGGGTGATCTTCAAGAATGCTAAGCACTTTAAACATACACAGAAAAAAATGCACTTTAGATAACAAGAATCAATATTCTTAAAGAAGTCTTGAGCGAATTTTATCTTTTCTTTTTATAAAATTGTGGTTCATGTATGAAAAAAGAAAGAATGGCACTGACTCAACATGTAAGTTAACTATAAATCGCACACTCATGTTCATGCACACTGAAGTATTCTTAAATAAACCCAGGGGATAGGAAAGCATTTCGATTCTCACTGGAAACTACTTACACTAATAGCAATTGACATAAGGCCACACGCTGTAATACCACCCTCTCTCCCTAATCTGTGAGAATTCATTATAAAAGCATGTTTTTGTCTGTATGTGCTGCACAGACTTTTATATGTGGTTAAATTGTTAAAACTGACTTACAATGACCAGTGCATTCTTGGTGTCTTCTTTATTTTACAAGTTCTTTTTTGTGTGGAATTGAGCTAAATAGCTTTTAGTCTTTCGTGTAAAGAGAGAAAAGAAAGAAAAGTGACATTTATTAAAATCAGGCCTAAGAAAAAGTTTAAATTATAGAAGAACATCTTAAATGATCTATATTTTTTATAGTTGTTGAAACACCTCACTTATCATTTGATAAACTCAAGTATTTGAAAACTTTGGTTTGTAGAAATAAATAAGAAGCACCAGGTATAGATAGATTTTAATAAGAAACAGATACCCATTAAAACCCATTTAAAAGTTTGAACACTATATATATAATGCTATACCCCATCACCAACCCACCCACACACAAACACAGGAAAGGTAGAGAGAAGATGGTAGCTTGTCTGGGGACATCAGGACCCAAAGACTGACACAAATGGTAAGTCTGGATTTTCTTTTGCCTGTTATATCCAGATTTGGAGCTGTAGAAACTGGCAACCTGGAATGACAAATCACAGAGAACAGAAGCCTGGGTTCTCCAACCAAAGAAGTCTAGAAAGGAAAGGGGCAGCATAGCAAGAGAGCAGAATTTTAGGGAATCATCACTCCACTCCAAAGACCACAGAAAAAAGCTGTGTCCCACTGCCACCCGTGGGAAGCAAATGTGAGCTGAGACTTCTACTGCCACTTCCCCTGTCCCCTGGAAAGGCTATCAGAGGAGGCCAAGGAGGGAGACAGGGCTTTCACCCCCAGTTGGCAGTAACAAAGCCTCCCCTACGCAGTGCCCGTGGAACCAGGTGGATGGGGGTGGGTGGGGTGGACCCTCCGCTGGGAATTGTCAGAGGAGGCCCCTCAGAGTCAGGACTCCTACTACTACACAGCAGTACGGAGGCCACCCCTCACTCTCCACCCCACAGTGCTTGTGCAGAGACTCTACCCCTCCCAGGCAGGGATACCTCAGAGGAGACAGTGCAGATGTGAACTCACAGCTCTGTCTAGGAGTAACAGGGAGCCCCTCCCCCTGGGTGTCAACAGAGGCCAAGTGGAGAACCTTGACTTCTACCTTCACTGGGCAGTGATAAGGCAACGTCTTCCTCTTCTTCTGCTGAAGTGTGCCAAAGAAAACCAGTTAAAACAGAAAGTTTAAATAAGATCCAGAGTTGCATAATCCAATACCCAAAATGTCCAGGCTTTAATTAAAAAAAAAATTACTTGTATACCCCAAACCAGGAAAATCTCAAACTGAATGAAAAAAGACAACTATGTTTAAAAGTACAGCAGGACTGAAAACATTCTTCTTGCCAGTAGGGTTAGGTACTTGGGAAACAGCTGATGAGCTATCAAAGCTGCCCTGTGCAGGGCCAGAAAAAGCCAGAAGGTGCTCTAGCTGCTTCCTTCCCCGTCATTTGGGTCCTGTCTCCACCACTAAGCCTTGTTTCATCTCCCTCCCATTCATTCCTAGGACAGGTGCAGTGAATCAGGAGCTTAGGAAGTGTAGGGCTGTTATCTGAGGGGAGACCTCAACTAATATTAGCAGTTTCTGGAAAACTTCTAGGTCAGGGGATCCTATTTCTGCAGCAATTTGACCACAGTTAAGCCACAATTGGGTTCATCTAATCACCCCAAACTTGTGTCTGACTGTAGTTTTATTTTGGTGGTAAACTTCTACTTCCTGGAGAACTGACCATACCTGGACTTCCTAAGTAAGTTTGGGTGGGTACTTTTTTTTTTTTAAAGATTTTATTTATTTATTTTTTAGAGAGAGGAGAAGGGAGGGAGAAAGAGAGGGAGAAACAGCAATGTATGGTTGCCTCTCACATGGCCCTCACTGGGGACCTGGCCCGCAACCCAGGCATGTGCCCTGACCGGAAATCGAACCGGGACCCTTTGGTTCCCAGCCCGCGCTCAATCCACTGAGCTACACCAGCCAGGGCTGGGTGGGTACTTTTGACTTTCCTTTCTGTTTTCAGGTTTAAAAAAATTCCTTCTTTGTCACACATACAACTCCTTCCCATTTAGGTTAATGATAATAAAAAATATTAATTTTATCAATACACTGATTTATTAATCAATATTAATGGACAGTTATTTATTGTATAATTGATTTTTAAAAATTCTTAATTTATGTCACTGGAGATTATACTGTCCTAAAAATATACAGGAATTTGTTACCTGTGACGTTGGTGTTATATCCAAGAAATTACTGCCATGTCCTAAAATGTGAATCTTTAGTACTACGTTTTCTTCTAAGAGTTTTATGTTTTAGGTCTTACACTTAGGTCCTTGATCTATTTTAAGTTGATTTTTTGGATGCTGTGTTAAGAAAGGTCCAATTTTATTCTTCTGCAGTGCATAGCCAGTCTTTATTCTATGTGAATCGCCAGTTTTCCCAGTACCATTTGTTGAGAAAACTGTCCTTTCCCATTGAATGTTCTCGGAACCGTTTGTCAAATCATATGACCATATATGCAAGGGCCCATTTCTGGGCTCTTCATTCCAATCCTTTGGTCTACATATCTGTCTTTATGCCAACACAACGCTGTTTTGATGATATAGCTTTGTAGTAACTTTTGAAATCACAATGTCTAAGTCCTCTAGATATGTTATTTTTCAATATTGTTTGGGCTATTTGGAGTACTTTGACATTCCATATGAATGTTAGGATGGATTTTTTAACAATGCGGGAATTGACTGTGGGAGCAGGGCGTGAGCTGGGTGGAGGAGGGCAAAGGGCGGAAAATTGGGATAACTGTAATAGAGTAACAATAAAAAATAAAAAAACATATGACAGACAAAAATGAATGATCTAAAAATTTCTAACCTCCTGTGCTGACTTTCTTAGAAATCAACTATATTCCACTAAAATAAGTAAATAAATTAAAAATGAAAAAAAAAAAGGATAGATTTTTTCCTCTGCAAAAAGCATCACTGGGATCTAAATGGAATTACATTGAACCTGTAGATTACTTTGGGTAGTACCAACATTTAATAATAATTAATTCTTCAAATCCATGATGATGGGATATGCTTCAATTTATTTATTTTTATTGTATTTTCCCATTACCATTTATCCCCCTTACACCTTTTCATCTCCACCCACGCCCTCACCCCACAATCACCACACTGTTGCCCATGTTCATGAATTTCTTCTTTTCTCTGCTCGATCCCTCCACTCCCCAACTCCCCATCCCCCATAGAGCTGTCATCCTGTTCTGTATGAGTCTGTCTCTGCTTCACTTGTTAGTTGTTTGTTCATTAGATTCCACATATGAGTGAGGTCAAAAGGTAGTTGTCTTTCTGCTTCCATCTACTTATGACCTCAATTTCTTTTAGTAGGGTTTGGTAGTTTTTTCATTGCTCAAGTCTTTGCTCTCTTTGGTTAATTCCTAAGTATTTTATTTTTTTTTGATGCTATTATAAGTGGAGTTGTTTTTGTAATTTCCTTTTCAGGTTGTTCATTGTTTGGATAGAAAAATGCAATTAATTTTTGTATTTTGTCTTTGCACCCTGCTACTTTGCTGAAATCATTTATTAATTCTAACAGCTTATTTTGTGGAGCTTTAGGGATGTCTAAATATTAGATCATATAATCTAGAAACACAGGTTATTTTACTTCTTCCATTCCAATTTAGATGTCTTTCATTTCTTTTTCTTGCTGAAAAGCTCTGGCTAGAAATTCCAGTACTATGTTGAATAGAAGTGGTGAGAGCATTTCTTGTCTTATTCTTGATCTGTGAGAGAAAGCTTTCATTTCAGTCTTTCACCATTAAGTCTGTCCAGGAAGTATCCGACCATGTAATATGAAAAAATAGAGACATTTATTGAAGAAAATGCAAGATATAAGAAACATTGAACATAAGAAAATAATGCCTCAGTTCCCTTCAAAGTAGGCAACTTGACACCTCCTAGTTCTCCCAGCATCTCTTCCACTGTTCAAAACACTCTACAAAACCCTCTGTTGGCATTGCCATCAGCTGCCCCATTGTATTTTCCTGTGTCTCATTAACGGTCTGAAATTGCTTCCCTTTCAAAGGTGATTTTAGTTTTGGGAAAAACCTGAAGTCACAGGTTGCAAAATATGGGGCTGAGTCACCTGGGTGATTTGATGTTTTGCCAAAAAACTCTGCACAAGATGTGATGTGTCAGCAGACACGTTGTTATGATAAAGCTGCTAATCACTAATTGCTCACAGCTGTGGTCATCATAGTGCATCTCTCAACCAAGGAAGAACATTGAGGTAGTACTCCTTATTCATTGTTTGGCCTGGAGGGGTGTACTCGTGATCGAAAACACCTTCCCAATCAAAAAACACCAGTTACCATGGTCTTGATCTTGCTGCGACTTTGCCACGCTTTCTTCATGGAGAACTAGGCAATTTCCATTGGGACGACTTAGTGGGCTTTCTTTTCTGCATCATAGCCATAGACCCACGATTCACCTTCAGTTATGACCTTCTTGATGAAATCTGGTTCACTGATAGCGGTTTGAATCAAGTCTTTAGCAAGTGCAGCACAATGTTCCTTCCATTCCGGTAGCAGAAGCTGAAGAATGATTTTTGCCATGACATGTTTCATGCCCAGATCCTGCATCAAAATCTCGGACACAGTAGTTTTTTGAATCCCCAGATCAGCTTCTGGTTCTCACACCATCAGTCGCCTGTCTTTGTTGATTCCAGCCCGTATACGTTCAACATTATCACGTGTTCTGCTTGTTGTAGGCTTTCCAGAACATGGATCACTTTCAACTGATCCTCGACCACCTTTGAAGTGCTTGTGCCACACTTTTACTTGTTCTGTCCTCATTGTATCATCACCGGAAGCCTTCTGAATCACTCAAATAATTTCTGTGGAGGAATGTTCAAGCTTAACACAAAATTTGATGCATATTCATTGCTCACTTGCTCATTTTGAATGTGATGGCCACACAGTACACAGCACTCAACGGCATCTACCACAGTGAAGTCATCATTGTTCATGCATTCGATTCCAGTCCACTCTCCTTGGCTGCCAGGTTACATTGATGTTGCACAAACCGTTCTTGTTATATTAACAATGGCTGGACTTTTTCTGGACATACCTTGTATGCTTGCCATGGATTTTTCATATGTGGCTTTTATTATGTGTCGGTAGTTTGCTTTTATTCGTATTTTGTTGAGTGTTTTTTTAAATCAAGAAAGGGTGTTGAATTTTGTCAAATACTTTTTATTCATCAATTGAGATGATCATGTTTTTTCCCCTTCATTCTGTAGATGTTGGATATTACATTGATTAATTTTTGCATGTTGAACTATCCTTGCATTCCAGGAATAAATCCTTCCTTGTCACAGTGTATAGTCCTATTACTAAACTGTTGAATTTTGTATCCTAGTATTTTGCTGAGGATTTTTGCATCGATGCTCATAAGGATAGAGGCCTGTAGTTTCCTTTTCTGATAATGTGTTTGGCTTTGGTATCAGTGAAATGCTGGCCTCACAGGAAGTATTCCATTGTCTTCAATTTTTTGGAAAACTTTGAGAAAGATAGGTATTAGTTCTTCTTTAAATATTTGGTAGAATTCAAGAGTGAGGCCATCAGGTCCAAAGCTTTTCTTTGTTGGGAGATTTTTGATTGCTGATTCAGTCTCTTTACTAGTTATTATAGACCTACTCGGATTTTCTACTTTGTAATTCAGTCTTGGTAGGTTTTGTGTTTCCAGGAATTTTCCCATTTAATCTAGGTTACTAATTTTTTTATTTTTTTTGGTGTTCAATTGTTCATAGTACTCTCATAATCCTTTTTACCTGTAGAATAAGTACTAATGTGCCCACTTTCACTTCTGATTTTTACAATTTGAGATTTTTCTTTTTTTTAGTCCATCTAGCTAAGGTTTATCAATTTTGTTGACTTTTACAAAAAACCAACTTTTGGTTTCAGTAGTTTTCTTTACTGTTTTTCTACTCTCTATTTTGTTTATCTCTGCTCTAATCTTTGTTATTTCCTTTCTTCAGCTGGTTTTGGGTTAATTTGTTGTTATTCTTCTGTTTTCATAAGTTGTAAAGTTAGGTTGCTGATTTGAGATCTTGCTTGTTTACTAATGTAAGCATTTATAGCTGCAAATTTCCTCCTTAGCACTGCTTTTACTGTGTCCCATAGTTTTGATATATTTTTATTTTCATTCATTTCTAAGTATTTTATAATTTCCCATGTGATTTTCTTTGATCTATTAGATGTTTAAATGTGTATTATTTAATTTCCACTATTTTGTAAATTACCCAGTTTTACTTCTGTTACAGTTTACCCTATTGTGGTAAAAGAAGACACCTTGTAGATATTTTGTATGATATATATCTTCTAAAATCTAGTGAGACTTAATCTGTGGTCTAACATATGGTCTATCCTAGAGAATGTCCCATATGCATAAGGGAAGAATGTGTAGACTGTTGTTGAGTAGAGTGTTCTGTGTATACCTGTTAAATCTAGTTGACTCACTGTGTTGTTTAAATCTTCTATTTTGTTACTTGTCTTCTGTCTGGTTGTTTTATCCATTATTGTTAGTGGGGTTTTGAACTATCCAACTATTATTGCAAACCTATTTCTTCCTCCCTTCAATTCTGTCAGGTTTTGCTTCATATATTTTGATG